>VDFB02319912.1:0-32502 GCA_007258455.2 Sequoia sempervirens
CCCCTCTCCCTCTCTCCCCTCTACCCTTAACCCTTAAACCCTACCCTTTATCTCTCTCCCATTCCCCCCCTCTATCCTCTACCCCCTACCCTTAAGGATATTATATATTATAATTTATAAAAATATAATTTGCATTTATATTAATATTAAATATTATAAAATATAATGGGCAAAAGAAAGAAATATATATTTAATAAAGGGGGTTCGACCGAACAACTTTATCATGTTTGATCGAACCCCGTTTAAACCTATTTTTTTATTATATGTAAAATGTGTTCGGTCAAACAGGCCTTCGATCGAACTCCCATTTGACCGAACAATTGTTCGACCGAATCCCCTTATTTTCACCTCCACCCTCTCAGACACCAAAATTGCTCAGAATTTTGCACTTCGAATCTCGATTTGAAAATAAAAATGCAGGATATTTCAAAAACCCAACTAGTATTGGGTTTCCCTCAAAGTGAGCTATCCAACGAATATAATTTTAATATGTTTTGATTTTATTATCTATTTGTTTTTTAACTTTTATTAAATATAGGTTTTTCACCGAAAACAAAACTCTTTATTCTGCACATGTGGAAAAATAGAAGATTATCAAAAAAAAAAATTGAAAAATATGAGTGCACCAATTATTGGAGTCCTTGATCCAACAAAAAAAAATAAAAAATTTTGATACATACAATAAAAGTCGTGTGTTATACAGTCATGTTATGTTTGAATTGTAATTGGTTTGACTTTCAAAATTGATTAAAGAAAAAATATTCAACAAAAAAATATCTAACCAAGTGGAAGCACTAGATATTAGAGTTACAAATCTAAATTGGAAAGAATTATAATTTTATCCTTCAATGAAAAAAAGTTATGCGTTATACGAAAAAAAAAACAGTTTTCATGGGAGATGGAAAAAAGAATACAATCTGATTCCAAAAATTTTAAAAAATATATTTTTAGAATCTACAGACAAAATGTGACAATACTCTTGTTTGCATCATCTTCAAATTCCTCATAGTTTAACCGCTATGGGTGCTCAAATGTGAAGATTTAGTTAAAAAAAAAATTAGTGCCAGTTTGGCCAAAAATTGTAAACCACTATTGTGGGATCACCCCGAGCCCATAGCGGCATGTCCTTTTCTTGGTTGTGGAACCATAGAAGGACACTGTGTGACGATATTCTAACACACAAGAATAATATTAAATCTTAAAAATAATATTATAATATATCTATTTTATTATTATATATATTAATTTAATTAATATTACTATTTATGATATTAACAATAATAAAATTAATTTATAATATTATATATTGTAGATTTATTATCAATAATAAATAAGATAAAGAGCTTTCTTGTTTGGGAAAAAGTAAGTTAGTCCTTTTCGCTACATGTTTGCATGGCACAAGATTTTAAGAATAATAGGTTTGATAGGTTTTGTACATTGCACGATTGGTGAAGAGATGGTTGATGAGAATAATATTATATATAATAGAGTTAATCATTATTATTATTTATGATATTTTCAATAAAATTAATAATATACTATTATTATTATGTTATATAATGAAATACAAAGAATGTATTTATTGATTAATTATAATTATTAAATAAATCGAGTCTCTATATAATAAAAATAGTATATTCTTATATGTTACTATATAAATGTAGATAATATATAATATATATCACCGTATATATATATATATATATATATATATATATATATATATATATCAGACATAATTTATGATTATATTAATTTAATTGTGTCGCATTTATTGTGTGGTACATTTATTTAATGCTCAAGGGTATGAAATTAGATTGTCTTTTCTAATTAGTGCTTTGCAAAGTGTATTAGATTGTGTAGGATTTAAGTATTGTACTAGTTTGTAAATTTTAAATAAATACGCTTCAAGAAGGAATATAATGACACCTATGGTAAGGCATGTTATGGACTGTTGTTTGCAAACCAAGGAGAATTATGGTCCTTCGATGTGATTACAAGTTTTGCATTTTCCCAAGTAAACACAAAGGGAACCTATCTTTTGGGTACAGAATTTTGTAATGGATGTATTCTAGTTTACATATTTCAAATATATAGGAACTACGGTAGAAAATTGTAGTATCATTTTAGGTTGCAGGGTTAAGGAGGCCTCTTTTTGGCATAAGCATTTTTTTCTAAACTTTGTTTCATTATACTTTCAAATTGATAGTAATGGAACATGGTTTAAGACTAAAAATGATTTTGGTGAAATGAAGTCTTTTGATGTTTTCTTATTTTTATTTTTCTTATATATTGGAGACATGTGATAGTGGATTGTATGGTTAGTTGTAAGTATTCTTATGCAACCAATATATCTCCCTAATTTAGAATACCCATACCTACTTTGCAAGTAGTCTTTGTTGTGAATCCTAAAAGGGAAGGAGAAGCACATAATAACCTTAGGAGGTGAAAAAAAAATTTACATATTTTATTCCCTTTGCACCCAATTTAATATCTGGCCTTTTAACAACCATTTGTCTTTACAAATCCCCATTATCAAACTAGAGATAAAAGATTCTACATTTTATTTAAATTTTATCAAGTTCTATACTACCTTAGGACTATTGCTTGCAACACTTACTACCTTCTGATAAATATTTTGACTTTTCTTAAATGTAAACACTTACAAATGATTATTTTGATGCTTAGTAAGACATTTTCCTTTTTCAAAGGATTCTCAATTTTCTCTTATAGATACCAATACAAAACCATAACAATTGGGTCTATCCACATTCGACCTTTCATTTTATTTAATGTTACCATTTGGATGCTAGAGTTACTGCATATGAACTCTTCTCATGGCAGTTCTCATCCAAACATATTTCCTATCCACATGGTTTAAGACTGAAAATTCTTTTGGTGAAATGAAGCATTTTAATGGTTTCTTATTTTTAATTTTTTTATATATTGGAGAAATGTGATAGTGGAAACAACAAAGGCTACTTTAAAAGTTGGTAAGGGTATTCAAAATTAGGGAGATATATTGGTTGCACAAGAATACTTACAACTAATCATACAATCCACTATCACATGTATCTAATATATAAGAAAAATAAACATAAGAAACCATCAAAAGGCTTCATTTCACCAAAAGAATTTTTAGTATTAAACCATGTGGATAGGAAATACATTTGGATGAGAACTACTATGAGAGGAATTCACATGCAATAACTCTAGCATCTAGATGGTAACATTAAATAAAAGAAAAGGTCAGTGATGTGCAAGTAATACATCTCCCTAATTTTGAATACCCATACCTACCTTGAAAGTAGCCTTTTTTGTGAATCATACATGGGAAGGAGAAACACATAATAACCTTGGGAAGTGAAAAAAATGTATTTCCATGGGTTAGTGCAGGATCATGGCGGTCCAAACTAGGCCGCTAAGTGGCAATGAAAATTCAGAAAAATAGAGTTCTAGGCAACTTGACAAAAAAATTTGAATAGTTTATTAACATAATTTAAAAAATATATAGGAACAAAACTTGTAGAAAATTGAATGTAGTTTCTAGGCTACTAGTCCATTTTTGGAAAAAATTAAATTTGTTCTAATGTGAAAATTTGAAATTTCAATGCAATGGTACTAAATTTTAAGGAAAAAGATAAGAAGCAAGTGTATGTCTGACCACCCTAAGTACAAGAAAAAAATAATATTTTTTTCTTGAACTTTCAATATATGTAGAGGACACATGCCTAGATGTGTCGAATTTTTTTTTGTAATTTTTTGTGCTTGTAAATAATTAGTTATAATTTTTTTATTAGAACATTTCAAAATTATTAAAATGTGTTTGTTTGACCACCATAACTTGGTCAAAAATTTATGAAATTCATTTTTTAAAAATATTCTATAATATGTGAAGCATAGAATGTAACGCATCTTTTAGGTTCAAAAAATGTGTAGTTTGAAAGTTATAGAAGTTTTTCAATCAACCTATCAATCAGGACTTTACTTGTAATGTATGTAGAAAATCAATAATAATTATTTATTAAATTTAAAATAAGACATATCAAACCCTTTTTGTTTCATGAAATTCGGATTAAAAAAAGTTGTCAGCCACAAGGGCGAACTTTAGAAAACTAAGCAGATTTTGTAAACACATTTTTTGGGTTGACTTTCTAGGTTAGGCAATCCTGAACCAAATCCCAAGCCTACTGATTTTGTCAGAAAAAAATGAATATATGTTACCTATATTATTTATAATACATAATATACTGGATGTCCTATACATCAAATTACCTATTTTGAAACTTAGTCATTTTATCACTTTAACTGTCTTCATTGGATCAAACCTTCTTGCAAAATTGTACTTGACAATCATCTTTAAACATGATCAAGCTATACAAACTTGTCTACATTGTGATCTTCATACCAAAATACAATGTTGACATCAATGAAAACATTGAATTCCATATTGTACACCTTGTACTCATACTCCATGTTCATGCTGCCAACAAAACATATCAATGACAATCTTCTTATTCTTCCAACATTTTGGCACCTCTTTCTCCTTGCATTCATGTAGTTTTTTATTATTTTTGGTTTGTTTTCTTTATTCTCTTCCATGCACTATTTTGAAACCATATTCCCCTCTAAACATGCAATAAACTTTTATCTAATACTATAGCAAAGATTCTCTCATGTGGAGGAAATTTGAGGGTAATATTTTGGGCCATTTGGTGGTGTAATTTTCTGTTCTAACTCCCTAAGAACTACTTGAAGCAACTCCAATGCCTGGGTAGCATTTTTAACATTATTTTGCTTTTTTTTTTACTACCTGTGGTGCCAAAAAATGCCCAGATGAAATAATCACAAACTACATTTACTTGTATCCATTGTTGCATCTACTAAATGTGCCAAATATGGAAATATAAATAAGAGAGGACGTAAAATTTGTTACAAATTTAGACCAGTAAAAATGGAAATAGAAAGAAGAGCACGCAAAATTTTCAACAAAATACTGCTATTAATTTGGTTGCATTGCTTTCTTAAATTTGTATTTGTGATGGATTTGGGTTTGACCATTTATTAAATCATTTGAATTTATGGTCAAAGCTACAAGCCAAATGTGAGGGAAAAAGGTCACTGGACAACTATTTAACTAAATGCCAAATTAATTACAAAGAAACAAGGGTAAAAATGAAAGCTCTATGGGTTAGAATGGCTAGTAAAATGCATGTTTGCCATTGCTAATGAGATGGGTTTTTATGCAGAGTTGAAAAATTCCACATGCTAGTGAAAACGAGGTAATTGGAAAGTTTATATTGTAGGTAAAATATATGCACAGGATTGAAAAACCAAATGGGACAACAAACTTCAGTTATTAGATAAGTGAAGGAAAATGAGATAAAAAGTGAAGAGTATATATGTTAAGGTATATTCTAGATCCCATTTTTCAATTGTTGTTCAAGGGTTTCAAGTCTATCAGGTGTCACTAAGAGATTATATATGGGATTCTAACTTCTCTTTAAAGTGATTTTTCTCTCATTTGTAGGGTTTCTTGATTTTGAAAATTTGTAAGGGGTAGGTTGTTAGTTATATGGTCTGTGTAGGGAAGTAGAGGTTCGTGTTTGCAAATTTTCCCACAATTACATTGTATATTTTTTTATTGTAGTGTATATGAATGCATGATTTTACATGCTCTCAATGTGTATTGTCTCACGTCTATAATGGGATATTTCTTTTAGTAATACAATCAATGATTGTAAAGTTTTTCATGCACATTTGTTGCATCTAGGTTATTTTCATGGTTAGTTTTTGTTCAATGAGCAATAAAAATTCTTTTACTGAGAATAATGAGAATTTTTTTTTATAGATTGGATTGTTAAGTAGAGTTGCATTGTTATTCATTAGTTGATCTCATTAATATAAGGTATTAATGATTGAATGATCCTCAAAGAATGTTTAGAATGTGGTAAAGGATGTGTGCAAGCTATTGACCTTATAACCCTAGATGGGCACTGGCCTATTTTGAATGATTTTTCTTAATGGGTGACCCCACAATAGTGGTTTACAATTTTTGGCCAAACTGGAAATTGAAATTATTATTTTTAACTAAATTTTCACATTCGGGCACCTATAGCGATTAAACCGTGAGAAATTTGAAGATGATGCAAACTAGAGTATCGTCACATTTTGTCTATAGCTTCTAAAAATATTTTTTTCAATTTTTTTGGAATCAGATTGCACTTCTTTTTCCATCTGCCACGAAAACTGTTTTTTTTCAAAAAACAACATTTTAAAAAAGTGACACACACCATATAAGACGTAACTTTTTTTTCATTAAGGATAAAATCCTAATTCTTTCGAATTTAGATTTGTAACTATGATATCTAGTGCTTCCACTTGGTTAGATAGTTTTTTATTGAATATTTTTTCTTTAATCAAGTTTCAAAGTCAAACCAATAACAATTCAGACATAGCGCGGCCATATAACGCCTAATTTTACTTCATATATATCGAAATTCAATTTTTTTTGTTGTATCGAGGACTTTAATATCTGCTGCACTCATATTTTTCAATTTTGTTTTTGATAATCTGCTATTTTTCCACATGTGCAGAACAAAGACCTTCATTTTTTATGAAATCCTATGTTTAATAAAATTAAAAAAACAAATACATAATAAAACCAAAGCATATCAAAATTATATTAGTTGGATAGCTTGTTCTAAGGACTACTTGATTCCAGTTGGGTTTGTGAAGACTCCATTTTCATACTCAACTTGAGCTCTAAAGCATAAAAATTTAGATTTTTTTTGTGTCTAAAGAGGGGGATGAGGGGTAAGGGGGGTTCGAGCCCTGGTTCGAGTGAACCACCCTTCCATAAGGGGTTTGGTTTGGTTTTTGGGCGGGAAAGCATTAAAAGCTTATGGGTTTGCTCGAACTAGTAGGTTCGTACAAACCCCTAAAATCAAGTTTTTTGCCATGGGGTCATTTTTTGTGAGTTTTCCTTCCTCACTTGAATTGTAAACCACTATTGTGGCTTCACCCTAATCTTAGAAACAACACTCAAATTTACATAGCCAAATCCAAAACCAAGTTGTCTTTAATTTATTTATAAATTATTGTTGCACTTCATACAAAATCTACAATGGTGATAAGGGAAGTACCAGTTATGGGTGTAGACATATAAACCCTTGTTATTTTGTATGAAGTTTATCTGCTAGGTACCGTTATACATCATTGTTTGAATATTTACATATAGTGTCATTAAGGGTGACCCCCTAGGTCCTATAGAGCTTAAGGTGAATAAGGATTTTTCAAATTCATGTTTTTTGGCCACTAACCTGAATTTTCTTGATAATAAGTAGCTTACCTTTAGAGAAAACTAGACAACCAAATGGAAAAATAACCAATGCCATTAATGCCACAGTGTAATTTATCCCAAGATTATAAAGCTACAAATTAGACGAAGGGTATTGTAATGAGATTTTGTTATAGAATGTCTCCATGACACTTCGTATGTATTAAGGAGGGTTTCTTAGTTGCATCTTTTAGGATTTTCCCTTGCTACGTTTGTTAGCATGAATGTAAAGGTGACTTAGATGAATGTGTTAACGTTATGAAAATGTTACAAGGCTTGTAATGATCGTTCTCATTTTATGTATGAATATATGCAGTTGTGTTTGAATTACTAAGTATGCTCTATAGCAAGGTTTCATATTCATTGATGTATGTAAATACATAGCTGCGTGTTCTTCCTTTCTTGTTTGTTCTCTTCTTAACTATGTGAATTTTTTTCCCAATAGATAAGCATTAGTTTGGGACCATACTCCAATCTCACACCATCCATCAAAAACCA
Organism: Sequoia sempervirens; assembly: GCA_007258455.2. Lineage (NCBI taxonomy): Eukaryota > Viridiplantae > Streptophyta > Pinopsida > Cupressales > Cupressaceae > Sequoia > Sequoia sempervirens. Next base: position 7,838 of record VDFB02319912.1, read on the forward strand.
AACCAACATTATAGGAGTAGGAGTAGTAGTTTTGTGTATTCATGACCTCATATTACAACTAGGAATTTATCTTCAAGAGAGTTATTCAAATGAAACTATCTCAAGTGGTTCATTATTGCATATGGTTATCAACTATATAGGGGTTATATACAACCAATTTTTCTTAGTTTATTGATAACCTTTGGGACTAATACATCAAGTTGGGTTTGATTGTCCTTGTTTCATTATTAATCATTTTTATGTGAGTTCAATACCTTTTAAAGTATACCTCTAGGAAACCCTCTCAAGTCTAAGTTGAGCTCGAATTATAGGGGATCTAACCCACTCTTGTAGACTTGGCCATTTACCCTCCACATTTTTTTGATGAGCTAATTTCATTTACGTGATGACAACCCTAGCCTTGTGAGTGAGATTTTATTCTAGGAAGTGAAGTAATGTTTTTGAGACCTAACAGGAAATTCATGTCCTCACCACCATTGCTTTGAAAATTAGCTCCTTGAGCACAATATTCTTCGTTACAATAAATGTTGTGAATTCTTCCAATTCCACTCTTAGATCTAGAAATGAACTGCTTGTACACAATATTTGATTCCTCCATATGATCGATAAGTTTCCATAGGATGCAATTGATTGAACTTTTTAGTGATTTGCTAGTTTTTATTGTAAGATTTTGAGAATTAGATGATAAGCCATACATAATATAAATTTGGGAGAAAATTCCTCGTTACTTGAAGATGGATCATACTATAGGAATTCCTTATAAGAAGATGCAATTCTCTTCTTAAATATTTTGCAGTATTTCAGCATTTTTGCATTTTTGTTGCTCATGTTAAAAACATATCAATAACAGTAGGGTTCTACCTACTTACAAAGCGGTCTCATACTTTGTTTAATTAAGTTTGTTGTTTAATTTTTAGTAATATATAGAGATTTAATTTTAAGATAATTTAATAATTTTTTAGGAGGTTATCTTATAAAGTCTATTTAGTGCAATGGGAGGTCTCATGAGATGAAAAAATATGTTGTAGAATAAATCAAAATTTTATTTAAGAAAACATTTTTTTTTAATGAATCTTTTGATTATGAAGCAAAAAGAGTTTTTACTATAATACTTATTGTTATATTTTATTTAAAAAAAGATAAGAATTTACATGAACTTGTTTTAATTAAAAAAGACACCCAATCTCATCAATTCACGTTTTTATGATGCATCGCACTTAAACAAAAAATGTCTAAACAGTTTTATGCCAAAGGCATGTCCTTATTTCAGTTCCAAGAACTCATTTTGCCTATAAATGGTGGAAAAGCAATGAGAGCCCTTGCAAGGTGGTTGAACAGTTGGGAACCGTTGATCCTTTTTTATTTCCATTCACCTTTTTTTTTTCCTTTTTACGGTTATTTCATTAGCATTTTGTGAGGCAATTATTTTAACAAGGCGTGAGATATTTAAAATCACGAGAACATGTCAAATATTCTACATAATTAATGAGCTTCCAAGATAATAAATGCACAACCAACAGAAGAAAAGTCACATCATTCCAACTGTGAAGTTATTTGTTGTTAAGTTTTTAATCATTTAATTTTGGGTTAGAAAAGCAAATCGCTACGTCAAGAACACAACTTAGCATCAAATCTCCATAAATCTAGTTTCATTACTATGTAAAATATTTATTCAAATGTTTCCCGCCCTCAATGCTTTGAATGCCAAAAGCTCGAATCGCTTTGCAAATGTTTACATTTTCAAAAATTTCAATATTTTTTTACATTATATTCCCTAGCTATTTTTCATGAAGAAGAAAATTTTATATTTTAACAAGCAAAATTATATATGCTGGTTCATTATTTCTTCATTATGCTCGATAACCTCAAAGATGTAGCTTGCAACTAGTTTGTAACATTTAAACTTCCTCTGTGTAATATTTGATAAATTATTCTTTTTCTTTAATTAAAGAATAATACAATTCCATTTTACTGAGATTTTTTTTAATTAAATTAGGGTTCATTCAAACACAAACTAGAGAAAAATAAAAGGTTGATTTATAGACTAATAGATTTAAAAATGAAAAAAGTATTGTTTTCTTGATGATTTAATTTATAATTTAAAGTATTGTTTTTCTTGATGATTTAATTTATAATTTACAATGAAGAAAATTAATTTATTAAAGTTATTTAAAGGTTAGAATTTGGTTAAGTATTTTTTTGAGAATTGAATTTTTTAAATGGTATAACATAATTCTTATTAATTCAATTCAATCAATTAAATTTTAATTAGGATTCAATAATGTGGTTTATATAGATGGATGTTCTTTTTACCTTTTAATTAGGGAATATAAATATATTTCTTTAAAAAAATTGAGAGAAATTAAATTTGGTCATGTTATCTATTTTATCTTATTGAAATAATTAAATCTACAATAATTTTATAAATTTGGAGTTTTAATTAAAACTATAATTATTTGTATTAACAAGTTAATTACAAACTTCTATATTTAAAATATTATTTTATTTAAACCAAAATTTTAAATAAATAAATAATGTTAAATTTTATTAAAAAAATCACCTTTAAATTTATAATAAATATTATTTTTTATTATTAAAATTAATAAATTATAAGATTATAAAACACTAAATATACGTGTATTTTTGGGAGGAAAAAATTCATGCATAAATAAAAATAATTAATACTTTAGCTAAATTAAAACAATTGATTTACTTAATCAAGGGAAAATTAATGTTATTTAAAAAAATATAATTTATTTTACATATACAAAAAATATGTGGATTATGTATTTTTATTTTTATATGTTAGATTATAATATTATGAGGGAGCACATATCTAAAGTAGAAATTATCATTTGGTTAAATTGTTACAAATAAATGATGCAATCCATTAAAATTGGGTCAAATAAAGTTCTATCATACCAAAAAAGTAAACTTTGATGATGCAGAGGAAGGACCTTCTTCATGACAACAAACCCAAATGACAAGGTATTCTTGCATATCCTCCATTGCCACTCTTATGTGCACCTTTCTAAGATGACTTCAATGAACTAAGACAAACCAACATGGAATATTTCAAATACCTTGATACAGACTTGGAGGCCTCTTTCCAACATTCTAAAGGTGATTCCAATAAGTATGCAATGCCTAGACTCATACCCAAACCTTATCTTGCTTGGACATCAACACCTTCCCTATGATTGTATAACCAGTTCTCTTGGGACAGTCACAACAAAACTTGTATAAACCTTCAAGAAAGTTTCAAAACCCTTTGTATAGGTCTGCAAAACATCTCACTACATTCCCATAGTGTTGCAGTGTCGAACCAATAAGATGTAGACCTTTGATTCATGAGTTATCTCTTCCCTTGCTGCTACATAGTTTAATACATCCAAATATCAGACTTTTTATTATTTCAAAACACGTGCAAACCTTTTCTTGGGCCCCTACAAACTTGAAACAAGGTAAAGTAAATACATGTAGACCTTCCACCCATTGTGATTTTTCACAAGTGGAAGGACGAGCTACATGATTATTTTGCTCACTGGTTACCCTAGGGAGGGTTTCGACCAGTTTTTAGAGAAAATGTAATAACTCACTCAATGCTTAATGAAAATCGATGCAACCAAAAGAAAATTAAAGTAAATTCATATGCCAACACAATCCAATCAATTTCATACCAGCATATAGACCGTACAGGCCATACAAATTGAAAAAACAGTCTGCAACGTGAGAAAAACATAGAAAAAGCTTGCTTCCATTCACCAAAACTACAAAATCAGTTTGTCCAACTCTCAATCTGACTTTGGAGGGTGCATTCATATACTTACAACCAATCCCAATTGATTAGTAACAGTTTCTTGATTTGTTTGTAAATGTTTCTTGATTTTTGAGACTTTGCCAAAGTTGCATAACTTTTTTGAGCAACATGACAACTTTTACACTTTTTAACCAAAGACCCTACAACACTCCAAAATGGATCAACATGATCCCACATGGTCATAAATGACCTTATTAGACTCCAAAATACTCAAACAACTCAAAACCAAAAAGTAACAAAAAGGTATGCTTATGAGGCTCTTGATGCCCCTGCACCATTTGATCAATGATATCATTTAAAAACATATCATTATTCTCAATATTTTTATTTTTATATTTAGATCTTCCCATCTCTATTTGTCTCTCTATGTCTCTCTCCCTCTCACCTCTATATCATTTTATATCTTTATCACTCTATCACTCTATCTCAACATCTATATCCCCCTTTATCTGTCCCCCAGCTTCTCCCTCTTACTCTATCTTTCTATCTCTCCCTCTATACATATCTATTTCTCCCTCTCTACCTCCCTATTTCTCTCTATCTATTTCTCTCACTCTATATCTCTCCCTCTACCTCTCTCTATCTCTCTATCTATTTGTCTCTCTCTTCCTCTCCCCCCCTCTATCTATCAACATGCCTCCCAAACTCCCTATTCATCCATCTCTCTCCCTCTCTCTCTTCCTGGGCCTCTATATATCTATATATCTTTGCCTCTCTATTTCTATCTCTTCATATTTCTTCTTCCATCTCCCCCTTTATCTTTATCTCTATCTCATTATCACTCCATGTCTTGTTGCCCCTATATCTCTCCTTCTCTCTACCTCTCAATTTATATATCACTTCTTATCTCTATAATTATCTTTCTATCTATCCATCTCCCATTCTCTCATTTTCTCCCTCTCTATATGTTTATCTCTTCCATCTATATCTATCCCTCTCTCCTCTCTCTTTATCTCTCCCTCTCCCTCACCCTCTCCCTCTCCATCTCTATCTCTATCTTCCTCTCTATCTCTATCTCCTTGCCTCTCTCTCTCTTCGCTCCTCTATATCTCCCTCTTTCTATCCCTATCTCTCCATTTCTCCCTATTACAAACATAAAATGAGTTTATTGGTAATGGACATTGATTATCTTCCTTATTCAAAGACTTTGTTTAATTTATGTTTGGATCTTTGTAGGTGGATACATAGTTTTTATTTGAAGCTATCACTTCTCCATTGACACCTTTATTGAACAAACAACATCATTTGTTAAATGACCTACCAATTGACATCATGTACAACACATATGTATTCAAAACATAGACCAATATTTTTCCTAATTCACCTTCTACACCTCTTCGGCATACCCATTGCACACCAAGGTGTGATTGCTAGTTTATTAATAATATATAATATAATTATATCACATGACTAAACTTCACAACTACCCCTCCCAACAACAAAATCCTACCCAACTACAAACCCTCTTCCGAAGACCTTCCTCCCTAAAAATATCTAATCGTGAAAATTTACGCGTCCATCTAAAGAGTCCACGAAATACATGTTTTACCTCCCCCTGTCAATGGTAAAATGGCGGAGTGCTACTTAAAGAGGTCCTTTCGATGTCTCTGTCTTGACCAGTGAGCCGCTAGTACTAGCCTCTTTCACAATAATGACAAACTACTTTTGCGGGAATGAGTCGCAGGACATATTTGTCCAGGGTGAGGCGCACAATTCCACAATTCCTATAATTGACTCCTACAATTGAAATTGATATTGAATTTTAAATGTTGTGAATTTGTTTCTTATAGAATTTTTCTGGTTCAACTAGGAATTGTTTCTTATAGAGTTGTGCCGATTCAACTATTGCTTCTTATAGAGTTGTGTCGGTTCAACTATTGCTCTGAATTTGTTTCTTACAGAATTGAGCCGGTGATTATGGTGACACATATTCCATGCCTTTGTGGTGTCACATATTCTATGCCTACAATCTTGAACATGCTCAAATTACATTTTTTCCTAGCAATTCAGTAAATCTAAAATTCAAAACTTTGAAACATAAATTATCATTAACCAAATCGATCTTTAAATTTCCCTATTAACATATCTATTGCACCTCCTCATATGTGAGTGCTACTATATAAACAAAAGGCTAAGAAGTTAATTATATTATAACTAGCTATGCACCTTGTGCAATGGGTACGCCGATGAGCTTTGGAAGGTGAATTAGGGAAAAATTGGTTTATTTTTTCACACATTTGTGTAGTAAATGAGATCAATTGATAGGTCATTTAGAAAATGATTTTAATATTAGTATTAATTTTTTTTAATTTTTATTATAGAATAATTATTATATATTTAAAACTAATTATTTATTATATTTTATAAGGGAAAGGATGTCGTAATGTTAAAAGCTAAATGTGCTCGTTATTAGGACATAATTTTCATTTTAATAAACATACTATATTAATTATGCTAATTTATACTTAACTATGTAGGGTAAAGGATGTCAAAATTTTAAAACCTAATACTTAACTATGGAAGGTAAAGGATGTTGTAATTTTAAAACCTAAATTTGCTCATTAATAAGATCTTTACGGTAATTTCAATTTTATTTTAAAACCTAAATGTGCTCATTATTAGGATCTTGGCTCTAATTTTCATTTAAATAAACATACTCTAAAACCCTGGTCGAAACTTCATTTTTTTAATTTTTATAATAAAATTTAAATATTTCACCTAACATATAGATTATATGACAGTGAAGCAATTTTTCTTTTACAATTTTTTGTAAGTATAGTTTATGTTGATATAATGATAAATTTTATTTTACAATAAAAATAAAATATTTAAAGCTAAAGAGTGAGGACAGGAGCTAAACTTCCGCCATCATAATAGATTTATTACAGTTTAATATCAACGGACAGGAATCTTGAATTATATATTATTTGTCTGCAAACTAGTGATGTCACTGTTTTCGAAACTCCTGAGATACCGCAATCTAAACTTTATTTTCCCTGTGCACCCCGTTTTCAGGCTGCAAAACATGGCGAAAAACAGTCGGAAAACAGCAAAAAACAACCATAAAGTGGTGAAAAATGATGGACGGCTGAGAATCGTTTTCCTATCAACCATGTTGTGTAACTCCATCTTAACCGCCGAAGGGGAAAATGAGCTTTGAAAGCTCATATAGGACATGCCTTTGGCGTAAATATCTTAAAAATTATAAAATTGTTAGTTTTTCTACCAACTATCATTATAGTTTATCATATCTTAAATTTGATAGGATGCATATATACATAATAATTATAATTAAAAACTTGATCTAAGATAATATTATCTTGAATATTCCAAACATTATTAATTTAAGTGTAGAGTGAAGCCTTTCAATATTTTAATACCTTCAAAAAAAATTATTATACATCATTTTTCCCATGTCTTCCATCAAAACATATATAATTAATACACACAATTTTCATTTTATTTGAGATTATAATTTATTGAAAATATTGAAACTACAATTTATTATACTATTTATCAAGTATTTTGAATTTTCAAAGATGGCATTACATTTCAATATGTTTTCTACTTCCAAGAAATTTAGGATCTTTAACTATTTTGACATATTTTCGTTTGTCAAAAATCAACTTTACAACTTATATTATTAGTACTTACTACAGGCAGGAACTATCGTTTTCTAAATCACTTAATGGGACGAATAATTTGTGTACCTTTTAGCAAATTATTTGCACAAATTATTTTGTGGAAGTGAGATTTGAGGGTTTGGTTATGTTTTGAGGGGTAAAGATGCAAATTTTTTAACAAAACATATTTTAAAAGGAATTTATCAAGGATGCGATTGGTTGTGAAGGTTTGAGTCATTTTTGCAACCTTCACATAGTTCTAAAGAGGCACATGCTTTTTAATAATAAAAAAGTTTTTTTAGCTATACTATGCAATATCGAGTGGTTTTTTTAGTAATAATTTATTCGAATCTTTAATTTTTTTGTACTGGATTTGGGTTGTTTAGTACATTTTACAGTACGATTTAAGGATGTATAATAATTACGAGATATTAATGTAAAGTGGTTAAAAAGGGAGTTTGTACGTGTTCCTTCGACCAATGGAATGTTATAATTTTTGAGTGTTGGGAGTTATTTCTTTAGTTTGGATTAAAAAAATGAAAGGTTTGTAAGGCCATGGTAACTTTGTGCTTGTCGGCGTGGTTGTAGATCTGGAGCTTTCTTGTCTAGGAAGCTGTTTGGATTTAGTGTGCGTAATGCAAATGTGTGCTAACTTTAGAAAGCATTCTAGCTGTGGATTGTAGCTTGTTTATGATATTTTAGAATCATCCTTGGGTGGTAAGTTGTCCATCTTCCACAATTCTATGGCCCTTTGTGTGGTCTTTAGAATTACTTTTTAATGTGAACCTTTTAAGGTCCTTTGCCCTAAGTACTTGCATTGAAAAGCAAATTTTGCACATGTGGAATTATGGTCATCTAAGTTGCAGGTATAAAAGTGGTCCCTACCTTTTTTGCGCTTCTACGATTAGGACTTCCGATGAAGAGAAAAAGGTTTGTGAAGTTGCAAAATATGTACAAATGTCACAAGTGGAGACTAATTCTGGGGCATGAGAGAACTTTCAGAGAGTGTTGTGTATAGGCTCCACGGAATATTAGCATGTGGCAAAAAATTAAAGGATTACACTAGTTTGCGAGCCCATAGCAGCATGTCCTTTTCTTGGTTGTGGAACCATAGGAGGACACTGTGTGACAATATTCTAACGCACGAGAGTACTATTAAATCTTAAAAATAATATTATAATATATCTATTTTATTATTATATATTAAGTTAATTAATATTACTATTTATGATATTATCAATAATAAAATTAATTTATAATATTATATATTGTAGATTTATTATCAATAATAAATAAGATCGAGAGCTTTCTTGTTTGGGAAAAAGTAAGTTAGTCCTTTTTGCTACGTGTTTGCATGGCGCAAGATCTTAAGAATAATAGGTTTGATTGGTTTTGTTCATTGCACGATTGGTGAAGAGATGGTTGATGAGAATAATACTAAATTTTGAGAATAATATTATATATAATAGAGTTAATCATTATTATTATTTATGGTATTTTTAATAAAATTAATAATATACTATTATTATTATGTTATATAATGAAACAGAGAGAATGTATTTATTGATTAATTATAATTATTAAATAAATTGAGTCTCTATATAATAAAAATAGGATATTCTTATATGTAACTATATAAATGTAGATTATATATATAGTTTATGATTATATTAATTTAATTGTGTCGCATTTATTGTGTGGTACATTTATTTAATGCTCAAGGGTATGAAATTAGATTGTCTTTTTTAATTAGTGCTTTGCAAAGTGTATTAGATTGTGTAGGATTTAAGTATTGTACTAGTTTGTAAATTTTTAATAAATACGCTTCGAGAAGGAATATAATGATACCTATGGTAAGGCATGTTATGGACTATTGTTTGCAAACGAAGGAGAATTATGGTCCTTCGATGCGATTACAAGTTTTGCATTTGCCTAGGTAAACACAAAGGGAACCTATCTTTTGGGTACGAATTTTTGTAATGGATGTATTCTAGTTTACATTTTTAGATATATAGGAACTAGGGTAGAAAATTGTAGTATCATTTTAGGTTGTAGGGTTGAGGAGGCCTCTCTTTGGCATAAGCGTTTTTGTCTAAACTTTGTTTCATTATACTTTCAAATTGATAGTAATGGAACATGGTTTAAGACTAAAAATGCTTTTGGTGAAATGAATCCTTTTGATGTTTTCTTATTTTTATTTTTCTTATTTATTGGAGACATGTGATAGTGGATTGTATGGTTAGTTGTAAGTATTCTTATGCAACCAATATATCTCCCTAATTTAGAATACCCATACCTACTTTGCAAGTAGTCTTTGTTGTGAATCCTAAAAGGGAAGGAGAAGCACATAATAACCTTAGGAAGTGAAAAAAAATATTTCCATATTTTATTCCCTTTGCACCCAATTTAATACCTAGTCTTTTAACAACCATTTGTCTTTACAAATCCCCATTATCAAACTAGAGATAAAAGATTCTACATTTTATTTAAATTTTATCAAGTTCTATATTACCTTAGGACTATTGCTTGCAACACTTATTACATTCTGATAAATATTTTGACTTTTCTTAAATGTAAACACTTACAAATGATTAATTTGATGCTTAGTAAGATATTTTCCTTTTTCAAAGGATTCTCAATTTTCTCTTATAGATACCAATACAAAACCATAACAATTGGGTCTCTCTACAACTGACCTTTCATTTTATTTAATGTTACCATCTGGATGCTAGAGTGACTGCTTATGAACTCTTCTCATGGTAGTTTTCATCCAAACATATTTCCTATCCACATGGTTTAAGACTAAAAATTCTTTTAGTGAAATGAAGCCTTTTAACACTTCTAAGGGAAATCCCAATTGACTTCAAACTTCCTTAACAATTTGTTTAGAATAGGTCAAGAATATGAGCATTCCAAGAAGACGTGAAAAAAGAATTCAACATTATTCTCACACAAAACACATATGTTGGGAACCATGACACTTCTCTTGTAAAGAGAATTATCAATAGATATATTGCATTAGAATAAAAATAAGAGGAATTAAGATCTATGTGTTTTTAAATGACATTTATTTGATGAAATGTTATAATAGAAGATTAATGACTAAGATACGTTACTAAATTACAAGGAAAAGTTTCTACAGTTGTATATTCTAATTAATAGTCAAGTTTAAATTGTTGATAATTATAATCAATATACTTGTTTTATTATTAAGAATGAAACCTCGTGTAAATAGTCAATATATTAACTACAACATATCTACAATTTAATATGATTAATATATCAATTATTTAGATAAAATTTGAGAATAATTACCTAAAAATTTGATTTTTTCAATGAAAATCTACCTAATACAATGACATCCAATTATTAGTTTACAACTATTAAAAAAACCGTTGTCAATCTATTAGCTATCAACTCTCTAAGTACACAATTAATGTATTGACAACAAGATTTGAATATTTTCCAATTAAAATCTACCTAATACAATGATACACAATTATTAGTTTACAACTATTAAAAATATTGTCAATATACTAAATATTAACTATCTACATAGACAATGCATTGACAACAACTTATAGTAAATATTTCAATTGTTTCAATTAAAATCTACTTGATACATCAATGTCCACTAATTAATTTACAACTATTAAAAAATTATTATCAATATACTAACTATTAGTTCTAAAATGTACACAATTAATATATTAATACAACTTACAATATATATTTCAATTTTTTTCTAAATTATCTAATATAATATTATTAATTTACAACTATTGTCAATATTCTTACTATTAACTCTCTATGTTCAATTAATGTATTGACCCCAACTTATAGACTCTCAAGTCAAGTACTATCCAAGAAAAGCTACAACTATTTCAAATTTTCCTAAATAAAATCTATCTAATATAATATTATTAATTTACAACTATTGTCAATATTCTTACTATTAATTTACTGCTCTCTCTTTCTGCTTATCATCCTGATGATGGATCATGGAGTTTGATCCGAAACATTGATGTAAAAAATTGCACACAGTTAATCCAGAAATCTTGCTCACATCTCTAGGTAGAGTTAATGTATTGACCCCAAATTAAAACTGACCACGTCATGTACTCTTCAAACAAACTACAATTATATCAAATTTTCCTAAATAAAATCTATCTAATATAATATTATTAATTTACAACTATTGTCAATATTCTTGTTATTAAAGTCTTCACCCACAATTAATGTGTTGACCCCAACTCAAATCTGTTGAGAAAAAATTACGACTATTTCAAATTTTCCTAAATAAAATCTATCTAATATAATATTATTAATTTACAACTATTATCACTATTCTTGCTATAGACTGGTCAAGAAAAGCTGCAACTATGAACCCTCTACCTAGACAAATAACGTATTGACCACAACTTACAAGATGGTCCCATGGGGCGGCTTGGGCTTCTATTTTCATGGATCAAGCGGTCCCATGGAGCAAACAAAATTATGCTACAGGATTAATTGGAATCTCCTCCTGAAAAATAGCAGCCCCTACCTTTTAGGACTGCAAATTTCAGCGGGTGAAATTGAGGTGGGGCTAGAAATTGCCCCTACAGCTTAGGAATTTTTTCTGCCACTTGTCTATCACTTTGAATTTTAAATTCCTAAAAAAAACTAAAAAATGAGAGAATCTTTATTTGTTTATTAATTTTTATCAAATTACTCCACTTCATCCCTTGAATTTTGGAGCTCAAACTTTTAAGCTGAATTGCAAAATTGAATTCATGGGACCACCATCTTTAAAATATTCCTAAAAAATCTTAGCAGCACTGCTGAAATTTTTTAGGAAGCCCCCCTCCATGAGACCGTACCCTTACAGAAGTGTATTCAGGGAGTTATTGTTCTTACAGGAGAGGTTTTCATCCCTCTAAGTTGAGCTATTCGTTCTTTATCCCGAGTTCCTAAAGAATCAATGGCAGGCATACCTGTCGTGGTTGGATTGTACCTTCTCCTCCACCCGTGGTTCTCTTCGCAAGCACAAACAACCTTCGTCTTTCCCAGACTGAGTGATTTATCAAGTGGAAATTTGTCATCCCTGTATTTGAATGGGAACGCTGCAACGCAACCCGATTTCATAGGTATCCGCCTCACCAATCAATCAGAATACGTTACTGGCAGTGTTTTATACTCAGAACCTGTGCGTATGAAAGAGCGCGGGTCCAAGAATGCAACTCTATCATTCAGCACTAGTTTCATATTCGCCATGGCCCCTCCAGATCCTTCGCTATGCGCGGAAGGACTGTCGTTTATCATATCAGCAAACAAAACACACGAGGTACAGTCCTACAATCCTCTGTTCATGGTCGAATTTGACACATTTCGGAACGCAGAACTCTACGACATCAACGACAATCACGTAGGAATAAATCTCTACTCTCTGCATTCTGTAGAATCGAAATCTGCAGGTTACTGGGATGGTACCCAATTCCTACAATTAGATCTCAACGGGAGACAGAATATTCAAGCTTGGATTGACTATGATCATCTTCAAGAACAGCTCAATGTTACCATAGCACTGGCAGGTTCGCTTCGCCCCGCCACACCCCTGATATCTTGGAAAAATATGAGTCTGTCCAACATTCTCGAAGATGAAATGTATGTTGGTTTCGAGGCAGCTACTGGAAAACTCGTGCAAGAACATTACATCCTCGCCTGGAGCTTCACTACAAATGGAACGGCACCGGCCTTGAATGCATCTATTCTTCCAATCTTGACAACCATAGAATCCCATTCTAATAACTCAAAATCCGGTCTAATACTCGGCTTAACAGCAGCTTTCGCTTGTTTCCTGGTACTCATGGTTGCAATTGTGTGGTTTAAAAGAAAGAGAAGCAGGAACGCCATTGAAGAGTGGGAACTGGATTATTGGCCTCATAGAATAAGCTACAAAGACTTGGCCATTGCAACCAAAAGGTTCGGAGAGAAACAAGTCATAGGAAGTGGAGGTTTCGGCAAGGTTTACAAAGGAATTCTTCCTACTGACGGCCTCGAAGTTGCTGTGAAAGCTATCTTTCGAGAGACCACTGAAGGAGTGAAGGAATTCACAGCAGAGATTTCAAGTCTTGGTCGTCTCCAGCACCGGAATCTCGTGCAAATCAGAGGCTACTGCAGACGGGAGAATAAGTTATTCATAGTGTATGACTTCATGTTAAATGGAAGCCTGGATAAGATGATATTTGGGAATCCTTCTCGAGTGCTTGGATGGTCTCAAAGGTACGCAATCCTAAGAGACGTGGGTGCAGGATTGTTGTATCTTCACGAAGGATGGGAGCAAAGGGTGGTGCACAGAGACATTAAGTCTTCAAACGTTTTGTTGGACTCTGAGCTTCGTGGAAAGCTGGGAGATTTTGGGCTTGCTCGTTTGTATCAGCATGATGAGAACTCTCCAACCACTCGTGTGGCCGGAACGCCTGGCTACATCGCACCAGAACTGATATCCACAGGAAAGGCCAATAGTAGCACGGATGTATTCAGCTTTGGCGTTTTGTTGCTGGAGGTTGCTTGTGGAAGGCGCCCTGAAGACACTTCGCTGGATCCTTCTCAAACAATTTTGTTGGATTGGGTGAGGGAGCTGTATGCCAGTAATAGGCTCATGGATGCCGCCGATGCAAAGCTCTGTGGTGTTTTTGTTGAGGATGAGATGGAAACGGTGCTCAAATTGGGACTCCTCTGTTCTAGTCCTGAACCGGAAGCAAGACCTGTTATGAGACAAGTAGTTCAAATATTTGAGGGTGAAGCTTCCCTTGCGGTCTCTGCTCTTCCTCTTTCATTTGAGGTGAGTGAATCAGGAACTATAGACGAGCCTTTAGATGCTCGCTGCTCCAAGTCCATGGAGGTGCTCTTGAATGGAAGCTTGTTTTAGAAGATTGTGTTTAAGCGTTACTCAGGTGGGTCTTCTGTGTCGTCTTTACTCTTATTTCTAGGTAACTTCTCTTGCTTTAAAAAGTGTCATAAGTCGTTCTAGTTGGTCATGAGGCTGCGTGCAAACTAATCTATGTAGAATGTTGGATTCATTTTACAGGCTTGAATATATATCTTGTTTTGGATAAGAATAATAAGTTTCATTTTTATTTGATAGCTGGAATTGTGCACAAGATCATTGTTTGCTGAAGTATCCCTCTAAAATGCATGATGATCTCTGCTCTTCCTCTTTCATTTGAGGTGAGTGAATCAGGAACTATAGACGAGCCTTTAGATGCTCGCTGCTCCAAGTCCATGGAGGTGCTCTTGAATGGAAGCTTGTTTTAGAAGATTGCGTTTAAACGTTACTCAGGTGGGTCTTCTGTGTCGCCTTTACTTTTATTACTAGGTAACTTCTCTTGCTTTAAAAGTGTCATAAGTCGTTCTAGTTGGTCATGAGGGTGCGTGCAAACTAATCTATGTAGAATGTTGGATTCATTTTACAGGCTTGAATATATTATCTTGTTTTGGATAAGAATAATAAGTTTCATTTTTATTTGATAGCTGGAATTGTGCACAAGATCATTGTTTGCTGAAGTATCCCTCTAAAATGCATGATGAGCTAAAATGCCTATCTTTATGTCCACAAGTTGTCTTAAGAAACCATTTATATGTAACACCTCTGCCTTTACATGGAACAGAGGTTTTAGAAGGTACATGTCCAGTCTATGGTAATTGTTTTAATGTTTCTAGAAATATATTTTTCAACCTCTTAAATAATGTCTGTTAATAATGAAGAATAGGATTTTTTGCCATCTGAATGGCACTCTTGTTATCACAATGCATAATAATGGAAGAATTGCATTGCCGCTGCAAATTTTCCAGAACTCTTTGTAATTAAAGATGCCGAGGTTGCCGCTATATACTCTGCCTCTACTATAGAAAGGAAAGCAGTCCATTGCTTCTTAAAAGCTTCAAGTTATAATGCTATTGCCAAGGTTAAAATAGTACCCAAATTTTGATTTTTCATCATCTATTGAACCAGCCCAATCTGAACCCGAAAATCTAATAATTTCTCCAAAGAATTGTTGTATAATGAAAACCATGATCCCTTATGTCTTGGATATACTGAAGTATTAATTTTGTTACTCTCATGTGATTGCCATGTGGATCTGTCATAAATCTCGAAATAAGACTTACTGCATAAGAAATATCTGATCTAGTAGCCATAAGGTACATCAGATTATCAACCATCCTTCCAAATTGAGTCTCGTTCTCGCTGCTGCTCTTATTTTCCCTGCTCAACTTTTCACCTTCTGCCAATGGAGTTGCCACTTCCTTACTCTTTTCTATTTTGAATCATCTTAATACATTTTCAAAAGACTTTGCTTGACAAATAAAGATACTTACGATATTGTTATGAGGATTTAATAACTGTGTGATTTTCGAATCAAATTCATTGATTCATGTGTTGAATCTTGATAGCAATTATGGAAACATCCAGTGCTGATCACGGAAATCCCAGATTCTCCGGATGATCTCATCGCAGATAGAAAGAGTCTTCTTCTTTAGAAACTCTGTTTGCTGTTTCTATTTTCTGTAGATCATTCCTTTTCACTCTCTGTAACAGTTGTTATTTAAAACCCCCTTTACCCAACGTTCTAGGTATGGGAGAATACACATAACATTTTAGTCTTCTCATGGTATCAGAGCAACGATCCTCTGCGTTGCTATTTTCCCATCTCCCCTCCCCTCTACGTTGCCCTTGCATTACTCTGTTCTTCCCGCACCTCGCCCTGCACTCTGTTTGTCCTTCTCGAATCTCACCCTACAATCTTGAATCTCCGTCATGGCCGACTCTACCACCAGTGCCGCCCACACACCCACCTCCCCACACTCCCCACACTCCTCTACTCTCCAACCGGTTCCCCTTCACCATGCGATCTCTATCAAACTAGATCACGAAAACTACCTTCTCTGGCGCACGCAGTTTCTCCCGCTTCTCCAAGGCTATGACTTGGAAGGCTACGTTAATGGGACCATTGCTTGTCCCCCTCGTACTCTCTCTCTGACAGATCCGACGCCGAATCCTACCTATCTTGCCTGGTGCAAGCAGAACAAGATCCTTCTTGGTTGGTTGCTCTCTGCCCTTGCTCACGATACTCTGGCGATTGTTGTTGGCCTTGATACCTCACGTGTTGTTTGGCTTGCTCTAGAGAAGCGCTTTGCTTCCCGTTCCAAAGCACGACTCATGCAACTGCGTCGCGACCTCCAGACCATCCATAAGGGAGTTCTCTCCATGGCTAACTACCTCCAGCATGCCAAACAATTGGCCGACACCCTTGCAGCTTCAAGACAAACCGTCTGCGATTCAGATCTGCAGCAGATTATCTTGAGCGGTCTCGAGTCTGCCTACGATGCTGTCGTCACTTCTCTGACAGCCACGCTTGACACTATTGATATGGATGATTTTCAAGCCCATCTGCTCGCTTTTGAGATGTGCATCGATGCCCAACAGGCCCTCCTTCAACAGCACCCGGTGGCCAATGTCGCCACTCGTAATCGTGCTCCCAATCCTTCTTCTCAGCACAATAATCGAGGAAGTAACCACAATAATCGAGGTCGTGGGAACAACAATCGTGGTCAATGCCCTCCTCCCATGCCTATTCAGGCGACAGGACCGTGCCAGCTTTGCGGGCGTAAGAACCACACAGCCAACACTTGTTGGTTCAGATTTGATAAATCCTATCAGGAGATGCCCCAATCGGCTACCCCCCCCCCCCTCTGCATACGTGGCAGCCCCCTATTCCTATCATCACTATGGCGTCCCTCATCAGCAGTCTTCTTCCTATGTGTCGTCTCAGATTTCGATTGATCCTAACTGGTATCCTGATAGTGGAGCTACTAATCATGTCACCCCAGACTTGAGTAACCTACAGATTCACCATGAGTATGATGGCCCTAACAAGCTTCACGTTGGTAATGGCTCTAAACTCTCTATTTCTCACATTGGTAGATCACAAATTTATCATTCCTCGCGTTTATTTCATCTCAATGATATTTTGCATGTCCCTAATGTCACAGCTAACCTTCTCTCTCTTTCAAAATTTGCCTCTGACAATGACGTCTTTTTTGAATTTCATCCACACTTTTTCCTTGTAAAGGATCGGTGCACGGGGCTGGTAGTTCTTCGCAGGCAGCATAAGGATGGTCTCTATCGCCTATCTTCGAGTGTTTCTCCACCATCTCAGACCCCTTCTACAGCCTTTGTTGGTGAACGGACTTCTCTTGAGAGATGGCATCAGCGTTTCGGTCACCCCATGCCACGGACTGTTAGGCACATTGTCGGAGTCGAGTCGCTTCCTGTTAGTCAGAATAAATTGGGTCTTTGTAGTCCATGTCAAGTCAGTAAGAGTCACCAATTGTCGTTTAATTTTAGTTCTACTATTTGCACACATCTTTTGGAATTAATTGTTTCCGATATTTGGGGTCCTTCTCCCTATGTCTCTTATGATGGATTTCGTTTTTTATTTAATTTTTGTGGATATTTACAGTAGATATACGTGGCTCTTTCCTTTATCTCATAAATCAGATGCACTACCTACATTCATTAATTTCAAGACTAAAATTGAGAATCTACTTGGCCATAAAATCAAAACCTTCCAATCCGACAATGGGGGGGGAATTTCTTAAATTTAAACCCTTTTTGGCCTCCCAGGGAATCACACAACGTTTTTCTTGTCCCTACACCCCACAACAAAATGGTTTAGCCGAGCGTCGACACAAGCACATTGTGGACACTAGTCTTACCCTCCTTCATATGGCTTCAGTTCCCTTCACCTATTGGACCGATGCATTCCTCATGGCCTGTTACTTGGTGAACCAGTTGCCCACCCCCATCCTCAACAATCAGTCCCCCCTTTAGTGTCTATTTAACACGGGTCCTGACTATCGAGCGATGCGTGTCTTTGGGTGCCTCTGTTTTCCCTACCTTCGTCCCTACAGCTCTAATAAGCTGGTCTCACGTTCTCTCCCTTGTGTCTTCTTGGGTTACAGCTTGGTTCACAAAGGCTATAAATGCCTCCATCTTCCCACCAACAAAATGTATATCTCTCGGCATGTTGTGTTTGATGAAGGACCTATCCATTTGCTGCTCGCCAGAACGCTCCATCACTGGGCTCAATCTCTTCACCATCCCTGGTATCCACTCTCCCACTTTATCACTCACCTGCCTCTAGTGTGTCTTCACCTCCCTTGCAAGGACCTCACCATGGTCTCTCTATCCCCCTAGATGCCTCACCTTCTCCTAGTCATGACCCTCCTAACCGCATTGAGTCTGCTTCCCCCACCCCAGTGATTTTGGCCCCACCATCTCCTAGCCGTGACCCCACTTCCTCCCCTTTGCCATTACCTTCGCCAAGCTCGATGGTTCCTCCTACGAATGTGCATCCCATGGTCACAAGGTCCAAACATGGCATTTTTTGGCCCAAGGCATACAGTGCTACTAAGCACCCCTTATCTCCTGATGATATTGATGAGCCCACATGTTTTCCCCAAGCCAAAGTGGACCCACAGTGGCGCTTGGCTATGGATAATGAAATTAACACTCTTCTCTAGAATGGGACGTGGAGCCTAGTCCCACCCAAGCCCCACTTAAATGTTGTTGGGTGTAAATGGGTTTTTAAATTGAAAAAGAAAGTAGATGGCTCAATTGATCGCTACAAAGCACGGCTAGTTGCCAAGGGGTTCAATCAGCAGGAAGGAATTGACTATGGGGAGACTTTCAGTCCTGTGGTCAAACCCTACACCATTCGTACAGTTCTCACCAGTTGGAAAACTCACCACTAGGTAATTCCCCGCAAGCCCTCGAAACCGGTTCGGTAAAAACGAAAACTCCGGCAAAACTCCGAGAAATTTCAAACAATATTGCTTTAAACTTCACTAAAACGATTTTTCGCAGGTAAAACTCAAAGATAAGATGCATCCAATGAGTCAATAAATGAGTACATATAAGAAACAAGCAGTATTTGATTGATTTGAAAGAAAATTGGATACAAAATGGCATCCTCGTGTGGAATGCTCAATGCGCTGATATGATAATAGTCTGAAACAAAATGAAAATAGCAAATTGTTTTTGTAAAACTGAAAGTAAATACTACATAAACATTAATATATTTCAGTTTTTACAAATTCACATGAATCACATCTTCCTCTTCCCATGTCTAGATCTCAGTATGGGACCGGAAGAGGGTCTAATCGTAGGAGTCTGCTCCTGCTGTGCCTGTGGCTCAACCTCCATCCTGGATGTAGATCCTCCTGCAGCTGCTGGTGGTGGCACTGGCAATGACTCCTCCTCAGGGTCATCCTCAAGGTCGTCCAATGAGAATGCAAATCCACCCTCCTCCATTGCCTGTCGCTCTAAATCATAAATCTCATCCTCAGAAAACAATGGAGGCTACTCCCCTCGCCCTGTCCAATCACTGTATGGATCTATCTCATCCAAATCAATTGGATCATCATATGATATTTCTTCTACCTTTCTTCTGCGCAATCGAAGATTATATTGCACATAAACAAGGTCATTGAGGCGTTTTTGAGCAAGTTTGTTCCTCTTTTTTGTGTGGATAGCCTCAAACAAACTCCAATTGCGCTCACAATTGGAAGAACTACAAGGCTGGCTCAAGACACGGAGGGCAAATTTTTGAAGATTTGGGGTTTTTCCACCCCAATGTGTCCACCAAACATCTACAAAAAAAACAAAAAGTAGGTTGGGAAACGCACCTGCAACTCAAAACTCAAAATTACCATGCTTGCCAAACTTAGTTAGTTTTTCATAGGTCTTTTAAAAACAAGCTAAATTAGATGAATCAACATAATTGTTTTAAATTAGTAACTAATTTTTCTAAACATAGGATTAAATCAATGAGATTACTATTCCAGATCTCCTAATCATTTCTTCAATCAAAATTTGATTAAAAAGAAGTTAATAAACCATAAAAAAATAAAATATTGAAAAGTCCGGTTTTAAATTAGAAACAAATTAAGCTAATATATGATTTTAAACATGTTTTCAACAAACAAGAAGAATCAAATTAAAAAAAACAAACTAGGGTTTGAAAAAAATTTCAAAAAAATGAAAAATCAGCAAAATATGAGAAAAAATCAAAAAAACATGTCACAAATTCTTGTTTTGATGAATCTAAATCAATAATAAACGGTTTAACTGGTTTTGTTAATTCATTCTATGATGTTTTTTTAAACATAACAACCAACAAATGCGAAGTAGTGCTGAAATAAAAAAGAAAGTAGTCAAGCAAAACGGGAAAACCCACCCCTGAAATCCCTAATTTCATTCCTTTGAAATCCCGATAAACCTCCCCGGATCTTGCCCTTTCAACGCAAAATCATCAAAATGGTGAAAGTCGCCCAAACCGCTTTGCCCGCGAGCGAAAGAAACCCGCACCAAACGCAATGATCTTTGTCGCCGTGACTGCGAAGTCCTGATCGCAGCGTAACTCGCGATTTAAAATCCCGCCAGCGAAGTTTTGGCGCCATGAGTTCTTTTGCGGTTTAAACTCCCGCGAAGTTTTTTAGGCGAGTTTTCCAACTATGGTTCTCACTATTGCACTCTCTATGGGTTGGCCCCTTCACCAGCTCGATGTGCAAAATGCTTTCCTCCATGGTGTCCTTGAGGAAGAAGTTTACATGAAGCAACCACCTGGCTACATTGATCCCTAGTTTCCTACTCGTGTGTAGACTCCACAAGTCTCTCTACGGTTTCAAACAAGCTCCACGGGCCTGGTACCACCGCCTGAGCACCTTTCTCCAATAGGTTGGGTTTCTGGGTTCCAAAGTTGACACTTCGCTATTCATTAAGCGAACCGCCCACTCCATTGTTTTTATACTTGTTTATGTCGACGACATTATCATTACTGGGTCTACTGTGGACTGTGTTCAGACTCTGATATCTCAACTTCAATCAACTTTTTCCATAAAGGACTTGGGCTCTCTCCATTATTTTTTGGGCATTGAAGCACTTTCAACTCCTACAAGGCTTCTCCTATCTCAAAGGAAGTATACACTTGATCTTCTCAAGAAGACAAAGATGGATGGTGCAAAACCGGTTCACACTCCCATTTGCAGCCAAGAAAAGTTGTCTAAATTCTCCGGCTCCGCATTCAGCAATCCAACTCTATATAGGAGTGTTGTTGGTGCTCTTCAGTATCTTACCCTTACAAGACCCGACATTGCTTTCGCTGTCAATAAGGTATGTCAGTTTATGCAGCAGCCCACTGATGATCATTGGAATGCTATCAAGCGTATCCTGCGGTACCTAAAGGAAACTCTCTCTTATGGACTGCAACTCAGCAGGTCTAGCCCTCTCACTCTTACTACCTTTTCTGACTCAAATTGGGCTGGCTGCCCCGATGACCGCCATTCTACTGGCGGTTACTGCATCTTCCTTGGCCCAAATCTGATTTCATGGAGTGCTCGAAAACAAAAGACTGTCTCAAGGTCTAGTACTGAAGCTGAATATAGAGGAGTTGCCATAGCCACTGCTGAGCTAATTTGGATTCAATCTCTCCTCTCTGAACTTGGATATTCTCCCACTGCTCCCCCTGTTCTATGGTGTGACAATCTTGGTGCTACGTATCTCACGGCTAATCCAGTCTTTCATGCACGGACTAAGCACATTGAGATTGATTATCATTTCGTTCGTGAGAAAGTTGCTAACAAAGGTCTTGCTGTTCGATTCATCTCTACAAAAGATCAGGTTGCAGATGTCTTCACTAAGGGGTTGAGCTCTGCTCGATTTGCATTACTTCAGGACAAGTTGACCATGCAAACACCCACACTCAACTTGCAGGGGCATATGGAAACATCCAGCACTGATCAAGGAAATCCCAGATTCTCCGGATGATCTCATCGCAGATAGAAAGAGTCTTCTTCTTTAGAAACTCTGTTTGCTGTTTCTATTTTCTGTAGATCATTCCTTTTCACTCTCTGTAACAGTTGTTATTTAAAACCCCCTTTACCCAACGTTCTGGGTATGGGAGAATACACACAACATTTTAGTCTTCTCAGCAATATCATAATTTAATATGCTGTAGAAAATACCTCCTACCAATAAAAGATATTATTTATCAACTAATTGATGATCAGTAATCTCAAACTCCATCGTTGTTTGTTTGAATTCATACATCATGTTCGAACTATTACCTGTACAAATTTATCTGCTTGAATTCATGCATTAGGCTCAAGCTCTTACCTGTAAAAATCTATATATCTGTGTTTAACATGGCATCATAACAGTTGTGAATGGGCTGTTGCTGATCCTAAAGCCTAGAGTCGTAAGTCGAAGCATATTTAGTGAACAAATATATATGAATTAGTATGTAGAAGCATTTATTTTATTTTATTCTATTAGTGTATATATTAAATTGCATAAAAAAAGCACTTCAAAAAAATATCTTTCAATAATAGAATTATTCAAGATAAATATACAAGTAATATATTAGTCAAAAAATTCACTGAGTAAGTGAATAAAAGTGTCATGTCAAGTAGTTTTCAAAATTGTTAATCATAGAAGGTAAGTATGTCTAAAAGACATTGTGGAGTGATAAATCTTATATTATAAATTTCAATTTATTAATAAATACAATCAAATGTGTATTCAAATTACTTGATAGATAATATAAAATTTGTGGAGTGTAAATTATTATAGAATGGTATCCACTTGACATAGGGGAGAGGGGTCCATAGTGGAGCACCCTAACTTCACGTTTCTCAAAATCCTACGTGAAAATTTCAAATCACTCTCAATTTTGTACAAGAGTTTATTTGGCAACTCATGTGCTTCTATATTTCGTTTAGGTGAACTGTTGTGATTTATTTCTATATTATTATTTAAATGCAGAACTTAATGTCATTTATTATAACTTTCTAAATATATAATTGACCTTTTTCTCCTAGCTGTCTTATTTTTGGTCAACTGTTTTTTTTCTATATTTGAGGCCCACCAGAGCATTCTACAAGAATGTTGGGAGCATTTGTTTCACTAAGAGCTGGAAAATGGTGCTTGGAAATGGGAGAAATATGTTGCACCCAAATTTGAATATAGAAACACAAAAAACAAACAGTTGCCCATCTGGAACTCTTTATGTTACCTTAATTGTTCAGGATTTACACTAATCCTAAAAAATCATAAACTTCTCGATAATTTAAGAAAAACTGTCACAATAGCGAAATGCTTTTAACAAATCTGGCAACCAAGATTATTGCACAATAATAAAGTACTTCGTCGTCAACAAAAAAAACATATATGCCTCAATTTCTAATTATCTATTTCTATTAAGATGTTACAAATTTACAATTAAGTTCTCCAATATTAACTAAGGCAGTGAATAGTTGACACATAACACAAAATGGAAAATGATTAACACAGAGAACAAGATAACAAATTAAGTATTATTCTACCACTTTGCAGAGACATACTCTGAATAACAATGAAAACAATAGACCACGGCAATAGAGCAAGCTCCCACTTACCATGGAGCAAGATACAACACATGATTGATGATGATAATAATATGATCTGACTGCTCTAAGAAACTAAGCTTAAATGCTTAAAACACCAGGATTAAGTAAAGCTAACTAATTCTGTGTTTGACTCTCATCCTAACCAGCCAAGTACTACAACCTAACCATCCAACCCCTGCAACTAAGTCAAACTATCTTTAGAGTCATCCAGGATCATGTCTGCCAAATTTAGTGGGGGAAAAGGAGAGCTGGTAAGGCTCATAGTTCGAATGCTAGCCTCAATTGTGGAGAAACTCTCCAGCAGAAGAAAACAGATCAATTGCCGAAGGCAAGCAATTCCATATATGTATGTGTGTATGTGAATAAAATATTAGACTACACTTATTAAGATGCTCAATTGTGGAGAAACTCCCTAGCAGGGAATACAGAACCATCGCCAAAGGCCGACGATCTCAATGAGCCAAAGTTCATATCTAATTTAAAACAATGGCTCCAATATAGTCAACTCTTCCATCTGACTGAATCAAGGAATAGCAAACATGATACCATATATATGTATATGTGTATATACAGAAAAATCAATCATGCACATTTTTAACAGTTAAAACATCAATCAAATCAAAAAAAGTTGGGATCATAATGGCAATAGTTCGGTAAGCCAAAGGGTGATTTAATTTGCTAGACATTCTAGAAAGTGATAAACTGGAAAACAACATGATATAAAAAGCTCG
>VDFB02319914.1:0-24974 GCA_007258455.2 Sequoia sempervirens
TTATCCCAAGAAATTAAATAGCAATTATGAATAGGTAAGGAGATAGAGCATCTCCTTGTCTAAGTCCTTTCCATATGAAAAAAAAACCTTTAGGGATCCCATTGATCAAAATAGAGCACTTGGGGAAGTGATGCAAGCTTTTATCAACTTTAAGAATTGACCTTTGAAACCAAATTTCTTAAGGACAACAGTCAAGAATGACCAAGAGACTATATCATAAGCTTTCAAAATATCCATTTTTAAGACCATGCCTGGTCTCTTACTTTGTTCCATAGAGTGGATGTATTCACTGGTAACTAAAGAAGCATCAAGGATTTGTCTACCTTTAACAAACCCTTTTTTATTCACAATGATCAGCCTACCAAGAACCCCTTTCAACCTATTAACCATGATCTTAGAGAAGATTTTGTAGACTATATTGCATAATCTTACGAGTTTATAATCTTGTAAAGAGGAAACATCCTCTTTTTTAGGAATTAACACAATAAAGGTAGAGTTTATTTGATTTAGTAGTCTTCTCGTCCTAAAGAATTCCCTAACAAAATTTAAAAGATAAAAAGATATGACATCCTAGAAATCTTGAAAAAAACCTAGAGTAGTCATATAGACTAGGAGCTGGGAAAGCTCCAAAAGAAAAAACCACATTCTTGACTTCTTACAACATAATAGGTTTCCCCAATTCCCTTAGATATTTCTCTAAGATCACCTTTGAGATAACCTCAAGAAGATCCTCCATCCTGGCATAAGCCTGATCATGATTCCTACCAGTATCTTTAAAAAAGGAAACAACTATATCTACTATCTCCTCTTCGCTTGTCAAAATGGAACCATCTTCTTTAACCAGTGATCTTATATTGTTTCTTTTTCTATGTTTCATTGTAGACTGATGAAAGAATTTTATATTTCTATCCCCCTTTTGTAACCACTAAATCCTTGATTTTTGTTTCCAAAATGTTTCCTCCATTTTAGTGATCTTAAACCATTTTGCTTGAAGTTCCCTTTCTTTTGTTGAGGTTTCCCCTTCGTTGATTCCATTCTCCATCCTTACTTGAATATCCTTCAAGCTAGGTAAGATAGAATTATTTTTAAGGAAGATGTTACCAAATGAGATTTTATTCCATCCTTTTAACTTTTATCTTTGATCCTTTTCTAATTTGTGGGCTAAGCAATACATTAGAGTACCATGATGTATGATGATAATCCACCATTGATCCAAATCACAAGAGAGTCTAATACTGCACTGGAATAGTGAGACCCCAGGGCCCTCAACCTCCCAAGCCAAGATAGAATCAAGACAATCCAAATTTTAAAAGGCGAGCAAATGTAGCTTTGGAAGAATGTCCCAACAACCATAAATAATGATTTTATCCAGCTTCACTTAGATATAATTATTTCCTTGTTTCCTATTTGACCATGTGAACTTGGAGCCCTCAAGAACAACATCCAACAAACATTGAGAGGAAATAAAATTAGAAAAATTCATCATACTATCTAAGTAGTCCCTCCCCAATTTTTCTAAAAGGAATAGGAGTATTGGAAACTCACAAGCATCCAATAATCTTTGTTTATTAGATAAGAGCTAACAAAGAACTGTAAGTTGAATTCTGCAACCCAGTGTTAGGGCAAATTCTAAGTACCTGGAAAATAATTTAGTAGTTTCTTCATTGACACCATCAATTCCTCAAGTGTATATAACCCCTTTTAAGCTTTGTGATAATATTTTACTGCATTGTGATTGTTGGTTCAGCCCATATTAAATAAAACAATGTTTATATATGTTCTGTTTAATTCAAAAACTAGTAAGAAAACTAGCTTTCGTGTATAGGCAAATTCAGCTAATGTCCTGTTAAATTATTAATACAAATAATAAAGCCCCTATTAAGATTTCTTCACCTGAAACACTATAGCCAAATTTAACAAAATACTGTATTTATTAAAATATAGTTTCCCAATGGATATTAATGCAAGCAATATTCTTTGGAACCTTTGTAAATATATTTTTACTAATATGCTCTAATACCTAAGTAATGTCCTGAATAATTATTAATGCAAGTATTACTTAAAAGCCTTTGTTAATATTTTTTAGATTTAAATACTTTGACCAACTCTAACAAAAAACCAACTTTAATACCATTGTAGTGTCCCCAACAAATATTAATGTTAATATTTTTTAAATCCTCTAGAAAAATATTTTTAGTGATATGCTCTGATACCATTGTAATAACCTTAGTTAAAATATTAATGCAATCACATTTAAAACCTTCTCCAAATGTCATTTAATCAATTACTGTGATATCACTACAATGACCTATACTTAAAACTTTGAGATTTAATTTTTGATTTAAATATTTTTCCAATATCATACAAAAACTAAAAAATTTCCCTTTGCATTTACATAATACACTCAAACCCTAATATTATAGGTTGACCAACAAAAGAAAAAATGTTACAAATCTAAGTAGTTGCTTGAACTAACCAACCCAAACTTAAGTGTTTGAATTGATAAAATTTAGATTTAAGGTTTTTTAGTAGGATTTAGCAAAGACCCTAAATCTTCCTTGACATTTACGCATGAACATTTAAACCTATATTAGAAAACATGATTTTTTGCATTAACAAAGAACATCCAATTTACAAATTGGGTCCAAAAGATTGTTAAATAAAATGTAGAGTTTTTGCCTATTACTCGGGTCTGCAAACAATTTACAAAATGTTGTAACATTGAAACACAATGGTATAAATAGTAATTGAGATTACACCAAACCTAAAATTCTTAACTTGCAATAATCGAGTTCATAAAATACATAAAACATTGCATAACATCTATTGTATTAAAATGCCCTATATAAACATTAAATTGCACTTCTATAGTAGCTGCCATGATATGGAACATGAATACCTACACCTGTTGACTGATACTGTGGTCACATGTAAACTTGATACATATGTGAGTTTTGGAAACTGTTTTAGAATTTGGAAATATGAATCATCCTCTAACCAAAGGGTTTGTCGCCATACGCTACCACAATCCAAAAGGGTTTTTATCCTCTAATCATTAACAAATCCATAGGTTTTCATCCTTAAATATAGGTGTTTTAATGTATAAGTACTCAAAACAAGGTTTTCCTAGTAGGGTTTCTATGTTGAAGATTGCATAATTTCTAAATGAATGTCTACCAGTCATAATGAAAATCAATGATAGATATGAGATTAGAAGTGATACATCAATGATTCAAACTATCGAGGACCAATGATTTCTATTAGTGCAACCAATTATATTAATGAGACATGGTCATCCTCAACCTTCAAATTCCACATGTACAAGAAATTTGTGCCCTTTTTAATTAAATAGTGTTAATGGGTAGGAAAATCCCTTCTAGAGAAGCTATGTAGTCAAATTTGGAATTAATGACGTTCTTGGGTCATGTAAAAGGGTAGGTGAGATGAATAGTGAAATTTGGCAAGAATGTCAAAGTTTGAAAGTTGAGGATGTTAGATGATTCATACCACTAGTTATGAGTCAAGAAGTTACAATTCAAGAAGAAGGCATGTCAATGGGGAGAATTTTAATACTTTGATGAGAATAAATAAGATAGGTATGATTGAGCAAG
The DNA here is from genome assembly GCA_007258455.2 of Sequoia sempervirens. Taxonomy (NCBI): domain Eukaryota; kingdom Viridiplantae; phylum Streptophyta; class Pinopsida; order Cupressales; family Cupressaceae; genus Sequoia; species Sequoia sempervirens. The sequence goes on from VDFB02319914.1 coordinate 3,612, forward strand.
ATGGTATGCCAATGTGATGAGATCTGAAACTTCAACATTCATAAAAGAAAAGTGAAGTTGGAAGGGAAGGCATGCCTAGCAAGAAAACCTTGAAACTTTGACATAAGCATCTTCCTTAGAATTTTGAATAGTAGGACTTCCACACTTAGAATGTTTGGGGCCTATGAGGTTGGGATCCTTCAAAATTATCTCATTGAAGATAGGGAATGGGATTTTGTTCTATAAACATAAATTAATTAAAAAGGGGGCTTGGCATATTATTCATGAAGAGATGTTAAATCACATCACTAGGGAATTGATAAATCCTTTTTACAAGAAAGGATTAGAAGTGTCAGAAAAATATTTGATGCATTCAATTGAAACTTGCTTGCATTACACACAGTCATAAATAGTAATATTCAAGTCAATGTTGACTTGAAAATATTATATAATGTCATGGGATCTATCTAATAAAAGGAACAAATAGAGCTATATGGGAGGGAGTAGAACTCATTGAGGGTATATATTTTAAGTGTTTGTGGGGAAAATTTGGCAAGCAAGTGCTTATCGTAAATAAAGTTAAGATGTTTGGCATTAAATAAAACATGGGTAGTATGATCCTAGTTTCCATTGTACATCTCAAATCAAAGAGCCAAAAATGTAGGAGGGAAGGTATGAGTAATAATGTTGTGTGAAAGAGGGTTATGATACAAGTAAATACTAATGTTCTTATGAGAGGAATGATAGGAAAAATGGCGTCTCAACATTGAAATTATAATAGGTTAATATATTGAGTTTGGGGGGTTGCAAGGGGGGTAACCACCCTTGCAAGGTTTGGGGGGATGACCCCCCTAACGAGGGGTTAAGGGGTCATGTGTACAGGTGGGGGTTTGAGGGTAGTTCCCTCTAAAGCCATATTTTATTATTATAAATTTGGATCATTCATCATTAGATATCAATTTGATGGTAGATATTCTTTTGGCTTGTCTTCCCTAGAAGACAACCCTATTTTATGAGGGTATTGTATTATGATTGTGCATTGTGATGTATTATGAGATCTAATAGTTGTCGTGTTGCCTCCAAATCTCTAATTGGTGATACTCCTATGAGAATCTTGCTCTACAAGTATATTGTAATGTTTGTGATTTCTAAATAATATATTGGGTGACTTTTGGAGTGTGGGGTTTTTCCCTCGAAAGGGTTTTCCCCGCGTAAATCACTATGTTGTGGTATGCATAATATTTATGTTTATTTCTATCTTATTTTTGTAACTTTTTTAAGGATTTAAATTTTTTTGCATTACCCTCCTCTCAAGTTTAGTGTAGGAATTTGTTCTACTACCTTAATTTCCTTAAAAGGAAGATGGTAGGCCATCAAGTTTAGTCTACATTACACTCAACTAATCAATGTTGTGTTGAAGAGAAGGGTCAAGGGTGGTGATAGAGTGGAAACCAAGATTATAAAGAGATATATGAGTGGTGTGTAAAGAGGGTTTATGTAGGGGGTAGAATGGATTGGGATAAGGAGGGGTGCAAAATTTTGTCAGAGATGTGTGAAGATGTTAGAGGGAATGTGGGAATGGGTGGAAGGTGGACAAATAAATAGAGAAGGGAATGAAGGGATGAAATGGTGGAACAGTGGAGAAAGAAGAAAGGGAGTATAGTTAAAGAATGGAGATGAGTTTAAATGAAAGAGAACATGGGAGTGGAAGGGGAATGGAAGAAGAAAAGAGGAAGAGAAGGGATGTGGCCTCATTCATAATTTAAGTATTAATGTACTTAAGAATGCTCATACCATTAGATGTAGAAACCAATAAAGTGTGTGAGGTATCAATGATATAGCAGGGGTTGGTGCCATCATGCAATATGCCAATTCATCAAGAAGGATTTAAAGTTTATCAGTGATTGTGTGATGTAGAGCATCTTGATAATATTGGTAATTAACATCAACTAAAAATAAATATTTAAATTTCTTGTGTATGTTAATCTGCTTCAAATTTGAATATATTCCCTCCCAATTTTGGACACCACATAATTACAAAAAACTCCACTGCATTAGAAGTCAAAGTTGGCCAAATGTGGTTCCATAATTAAATGAATTATGGAATTGATTGAGTTTATATTGAATGAAGTTACCATTTGCACGATTCTCTCCTTGATTCATGCTTAATTCCTCAACCAATGCACCTAGTTTAATTCAATTTGATCTAGTTGAGTATTCACGTGCGTTCAGTTCAATACATGTCCAATTGACTAATTCTTTGGAATAATTAGACATGAATATTTTTTAGTATCAATCATTTCATCATGTATTTCTATCTTGGGATCAAGCACTGAGTTGATTGTTGCATGATTGAGTGGAAGTATTGATTAACAATTGCAACTAGTAATCCAAGTCCTACTTTCTCATGCTAAAGGATGGTGCTATGTGGAAGTTTTATAAATAGAGAACTTGTGAGGAGTAGGAAGGTCATCTCTTCCATGATTATTTTTAGATTGAGGGTGTTATGTATGAATATTTATAGGTCTTAAGGCTTAGGGTGACAAAAATTATTAGCTTTGTCAAGTCTGTAGCATATTGTGCTAATTTTGTGACACATTGAAGCTTCCATTGTATTATTTAAATTTTATAAGGTTGGGTTTGTTGTAAAACATTAGTTTATTAATTTCATATGTGGTTATTATACCTAGGTGTTTCCATGGACCATGTCTATGTAATTTTGTCAGTTGAAAATTTAATATAATTATTCCCAATCTTGTGAACCTAGAAGTTGGTGTGAAAGAATTGAATGTTGTCATAAATTAAATCTCTAATAAAAACTAGTATAGAGAGGTGATGTTAATATGATATAATTCTCTTATCATCCAACAAGTTGTTTCATTAAGTTTTTTTTGGCATAATTTTAGAATCTAACCTAAAAAGGATCTCAAGAAAAGACTAGTGTTTGGTAGTTTTAGTTCTTAAGTTTGAACCAAGTGTAAGGGTTACCAAAACTGATCCAAATGATTTTAGGGCTATTGTGAAAATTAAGATTTTAAATTTTTGAATATTGTTATCAGAGTACAGTTCAAAAATGGTCGTGATTATTTCTGTTAATTACTCAAATAAGATTTATTTAATTATCTTAATGTTTCACATATAAATAAATTTTAATTACCATTTCATATCATTCATCTCTCTAAATTCCACTCCTAAATTAAATAAATAATTTCTTATTTAATTATTCAATATTTCTACTATCCGGCTGATTAAATTAAATAAATTTTTATAATTTATTTATATATTTAATTATCATTTGATTCTAAAGTTTAAATATTTTTAAATATTTGAATAATGGAATATTCTCCATCCCATATCCGAATTTAAAATATTAAATTATTTTATTTAATATTTTCCTCTAACTTCATTTCTAAATCATAATTAAATATAATTTATTTAATTATGTGAATTTCCATTTTCATCTCCACTTTTAAATTAAATAAATTTGATTTATTTAATTTTCTAATTCATGCTAACTCACCCTTCCAAATTCAACTCATCCTTCGAAATGGAAGTTTCCCTTCGAAACTCAATGACGAGATTAAAGAAAAGGGAAACCTCTTCCATCCTTCTCCACTTTCAAAATCACCGCTCGGTTCTCCAAAATAAAGCTTAATCTAGACCATCGACGATTCGCTACCAATCATATCCGGGTTTCTAAAAACTCCATGTACTTCGGACGCGAAATCCAAGCGAGCATATTCACGCGATAATCGTTTCACATTCGCATTAATTGTGATATACCTATTTAATAAATATAGAATATATTCAACCGATTTGTATTCATGTTAGCTAGATATCACCAATATCTTCTTATTTTAGCATATTTTGCATTTAGCATATTATGCATATCAAAATCTGCCTTTCAGTCACATATAGAGCTTCAACTGGCCGACTGAGAGAGCCATTCAAACAAACAAACCGGGTTAGAGGAGGATAAGACGCATTTCAGAAGTCACATTGGCAATTTGCATTTCTCTTTATTTGTTTCCTTTTCACTTCATTTAAGGTTTTATTAACATGTGTTTGATTGGCTTGACAATCCAATATTTCACATACACACAAATACAAGGAAAGGTCAACCTTCAATGGGTCCTCTATCTTTGGCTACACATTATCTGATACTTATGGTTTGCAATTTGCTCATAGTGAACATCATGGTCAAATTATTCTTTGCTAGTAGGGAAAGGGGAAGTGTTGACTTCTTACATAGTGGGTAGTGTTGGGAGAGACATGGAAAAGGAGGGATTAAGATGTGGACTATGACGTGGGGGAAATGAGGAGGGAGAAGATGACATGAAAGAAATGAACACGGACAAGGGTGGGAAAGCGAGAGTAGATAAATTAGGTCTAATAGGTGAAGATAGTGGGTGAATGTATGCAACACAAGAATGTAAAGAAAGGTGGTGGAATATGCTATATATTAAGAGGAAGGTTGGGGGTTTGTGGTTGTTTTTTTAGCACAAAGTTGGAATTATTAGTTATGCTTTATAGTGAAATTTGGAGTTGTGTAGCTACCCCTTTTTTGTGTATTAATGCATAAAGTACTCAAGAAGGGTGTGAGAAAGAATGTTGGCTTCACCAAAAATGAATAAAAACAAATAACATATAAGAAAGAGTTTACTTTTAATTACTAAATATGCCAAAGTTGCTTAATCATTTGATTTAAACATAAAATAAACCATTTAATGATTTCAAATTTTAGTTTAAATAATTAAGCATGAGAGTTGATGTTGAACTAACACAATATTGAAAGAAAAAGGATAGAGATAAAACATATGTCTAGATTTTCGTTATAAACAAGTTTATTGGAGGAAGACAAGAAGTGACTACACTACTAGGCTGAATCAAGAATTTGTGTTCTTTCAAGAATATGTTAGGGATTGAAACAAGTGTGTCCATGTTCTTTGTGTGCATTAGTGCCCTATACAACATACTGGAATCCTTGGCAGTGTGCTAGTGTCCTACACTATTGTGGTTGGATTCTTAAGAACTATTGATGTGAAGTCTTGTGCTTGTCAATGCCTTCTTCACTTGTTATAGTACTTAAGAATGTTGAAAATGGAGAATTTGGTGCCTATAACACATTCAAGGATCTAATATAGTCAAATCCCTAAAAATGTTCTAATAAAAATACTTAAAAGAGTTTGGATATGTGTGGTGCCAGGTGTAGGCACAAGAAGCAATGATTATGGAGGTAGGGATGTGTAGCAATAGAGGATGCTTTGGGTGTCTAAAAATGATAAGTGTATGCTAGAAGAATTAAAAAATGCTACATGATTTCCATTTTAGTTGAACCATTTAAATAAACATGCATAAGAACAATTTAATTTTAGAGATAAATTGGAGTTGAGACTTTGTGAAAAAAAAAAACATTTAGACAAAAACTACACATTTGAATGGACTTTCAATTGGTCACACTTATTTTTGTCTCTACAATTAGAAATATGTAGTAGGCTTTCATTACGATGAATAGACATGAAGTAAATATTTATATTTCCAATAAACAAGGTAACGAAATGAAATGAAAGTTTTTAATTACATCTGCGAGACCAGCTAGTCTATGGGACCCAAGAAATGGAACTGAAACCACCTTTGCAAAAAAGAACAAATCAACCGATGACCCCACCAATTACTTTTTGTTGTTTTCTAACTCTTTGCTGATTTTGTTTCTTCTACTATGTATTTTGATTAGGTAACATGTTTTTGCTATCTTCTCCTCTTCAAACAAGGCTACTAGCGATTTTACTTTTAGCAAATCTGTGTAATTGTACTGGATGTCGTCGTAAGCCTTACATTGCATAATGTAGTGTCACTCTACCTCCACTAATCTAGAAGAGCATAAACAACAAATTCTATGTGCCCACTCCTCCTTAAATATTTTCCATCGTCCAACTAATTATTAAATGAACTATTAGAATTTTAACCTTCCACTTTATATCTTTTAATTTCTCCATTTTAGGCTTGGGTAAATAGGATTTGTATTTCAGTGGGAGTTGCTTAAATAAAAGCTTTGAAATTATTTGTAGGTATTTTCGAAAGGATTCGACTCTGCTCAGCATTGCGAGCTCATTGTTATTTTTGTTGCATTTTGTGGAATTGGTTTTAGGCGCCGCTCTCCTGCAAGCAGACATTCTAGGCTGGATTGGCAACCTGGGTACAAGGTCAGCTTTACATTTTGTTCCTTCCCTTTGTTCTGCTATGGGTCGTTTCAATTTCTGGCCTTTCTGGTTTGTTTCTCTTCGTGCATTTTAAGCCTCAGCAATAAGACCTTTTATTTTCAATTCTCCACCTGTTGCTCTGCCCGAGTATCTGAAAATCTTTTTTCCTCTAGTTATTGAAATTCAAGGCTCCGACATATAGGAAAAATAAAGCCTTGTATTTAAGGGGTTAAACTTTTCTTTGTCAGCAACTCAATTCGATTCCTCGTAACTAGTAAATTTTTTCTTACTCAAAAAAGTCCCGCAACTGCGATCATTAAGATTAGTAAGTAACACCTTTTTAAATTTTCTGGTTGGTCTTGGGCGTCAAGTTTCTAAGCTTGTTTTTAAGTTTTTCCTAGCATGTTACTGATATTTTTTTCTTCAACTCCGGGTTTCTGGAGTTCTGCAAGTCAGGAATTGCTTTACGGCAAGGTTACAAGATAAAACGAGGTTCTTGTGTGCTAATTTTCCTTTTTCATATGTCCATTTTTACAATTAATCTTACTTAGTATCGAGGGGAAAAATATATCGGTTGGGGAGCCGTGATCGCGAGCACAAAGCTTTTTCGACCCTTTGTTAGCAGTCAAATTTTCATGTCTTTGTTAAATTTAAGATTTTCAAAGACTATTTTACCCTTGCCTGTGCGTGCCCAAAAGCTTCCATATCTCATTGATTTTAGAAAGGAATCTGACAGTTCATAGCGTTCTTCGTTACCTTGCATTTATTAAGCTTTATATTGTTATTTTTGATGCCGAAATATTCTCTTCTAGCAATCGTGTTTTTATCAATGCACCTTGGATGCTCAAAAATGTTCCTGGCCGTTTGGCTGCCCTTTGAAATCTAGTGGCCAGTTTTCATTTTTATCCTCTTTCCATCGCGTAGTTCTCAATCCTAATTCAAAAATATGAAAACATCCTTTCATTATTGATCTTGAATTGCATCTAATGTTTATTAGGTGTTTTCACCTTATTATTTGCATGGGTTTAAACATTTTCTGACTCTAAGCTCTTGCTATGGAGGTCGCTAAAGCTCATCAAACTGACCTGATTTCCCGTGGAGCCAACGAAGGATTGATTCCCCAAACCTATATATCTGTTGTGATCGGAATATTTCAAAATCTTATATTTTTTTATTTAAAGATAGGCCTTCAGTGCATAAGTAAAATAAAGCCTTATATTTTGACAGGTTAATGCTTTCTCTCCAGCATATATATTCGTAACTACTCATGATACCTTTTGCACAGTGGATTACTATAATGGCAAATCTTTCAAGCCTTAAAAACCGCCATTTTTTATTTTATACATATAAGTTGATGGTGTTTGTTTAAGTGTTGTTTTACTCTTTCAAGTTTCTTTGCATGGAGATCCCTTGAAACAAATATGGAAAGAAAGAGTGAATTCGTTTCAAAGGAAAAATTGCATTCGTGAGTCGCATTTTAATTTGTGGCCTTTGTAGGGCCTTGCCACAGAGCCTTTCTCTTGGTTTTGCAAAACTCTGAAAAGCCACATTTCAAGAAAAGAATATGAGAAACATGTGCCTGTGTCGATACCACCCACAAGAAAAAGGATAAGCATTTCCTTGTCAACAACTAAATTTGTTGCCCCATAACTACTCGTGAAGAATTTTTACAGAACAAATTCTTGTCATGGAAATAATTAGGATCTTTCAAGCCTTTTCAAGAACAACATTTTTCTGCATTTCTGCTTGGTTTTGATTGTCATGGGTTTTTTAAGCTTTCTTTCCTTTTAGGGGTTGTGTTCCCAATACTGGTGCATGTTTCTCGCATTCTTTTCTTGCAATGCAGGTTTTTAGAGTTCCACAAAATTAGAATAAGGCTCTGTACTGAGGCCTTACAAAGTCATAAATTAAAACAAGGTTTGTGAGCAATTTTTCCATTTTGACACATTCACTTCTTTCTTTTCATGTTTGTTTGAAGGGATAGAAAGGCATGCTCTCCATGCAAAGAAAATGCAAAATCCTACTCAATATCACAAATCATGAACCTATGTGTGTAGAGGAATAAATATCAGGTTTGCAACCATGTTGTAGTGACATAGATGGTGCTTGGTGAAAATCGTTAACTGAAAAACAACATAGTTGATTTTCTTTTTGATATGTTTCAAGTGCTTCTACATTTTTGCTATACTTCTTCTTATCTTTGTGATGGAATTATAGGCCGCTCCTTAAATTGTTTAGAGAAAAACGATCCTTTGCATTGAGATTCTATGAGTTAGATTTGAATCCTAAGGATCTGTACATATTACATTGCATGCATTATATAGAAACATATTTCCTTTGAATGCAACTGCATTTTTTGATTTTGGCGTCTGGGGAGGAAACTGGCTTATGGTGTGACAATTTCTGCATAGATTGCTGAACATGTCTATTTTGTGTTTGGTCTAAACAAGAGGTGCTGTGTATTTGAGTTCAATCGATTGTCTCAATCATCTTCATTTCTCATCATATTCCATGATCATAATCCCATCTATGACCATTAAAAACAATTGTATTCTAAATATTAAGTGTTTATCAGCCTCTCTTTTCTGAGACACACTTGTCCAGTCCATTTGCCAATCTTTCCCTGTATTGTGAGCCCATATCGAGAGAGTTCCAACTTGCAACTATGCGGGCTTGACATATTGCCAACAATACTTTGAGTTATCATAATATCCTGTTTGGACAAAGAACAATTTTGATGTTCTATTCTCGAAGCATTATTCAACACAGATTTGTTGTAATGCTATCTTCTCTAGGGATGAACAAGCATACTCTTTTTTACAAGAAAACCCAGTAGAAAACAGTGTTCCACGGGGACGCGTTCCCCCCCAAAAATGGCGCGTCCGAAACGGGGACGTCTCGGGGACGGGGGGATGGGTACTTGGCGTCTCCCTTGAATCATGCCATGCCCAGGTGCTCGCCGGGAGGCGAAGCGTCTCCAGCGTCTCCCCAGGAGGCAGGGGGAGGCGGGGAGAGCGATCTCAAGTTGCTGGAGAGAGCGTCTTCCAGAGTCTCCAAGTCTCCTTGAGAGGCAGCCGGGGAGTTTCTTGTCCCGGTGGGAGGCGCCCGGGGGTTTCTACAGGAGGCCAGGGAGGCATGAGAGTTTCTTGTATTTACTACATTTTGAGTTTTGACATTTTGCTATTAGTATCTGTATTTACTATTTAGTTTACTGTTTTACTATTTTCCATTTGGCATTTGCTACTCATTGTAATGATGAATCATGTAATCATCTTTATAGACTTTGTGATATCTCATATGACATCAAATATTCATATTTTCGATATAATAGAAATCTCCAATTTAACAATTTCATTTGTCAAATTTTATTTAGCAATTAGCATTCAAGATATCTTCGTATTTAGATTTAGTATTTCAAATTTTGCTATGTTATAATTTTACTAATTTGAGTAATTTCCTATAGTTTCATTTGAAATGTAATTCTTATACTGTTATACTATTATACATCTTTTCAAAACTAGTTTTTCAAGTACTATAAGTATTTGTATAACTATATCAGCACCACCACCCTGCCACCCCCCCCGGCCGCCATCTCCCCGCCGTCCCCAAACTTAGGCCCTTTGTCCCCCCGTCTCCAAAACGCGTCCCGGACGTCCCCCCGTTTCCCCGTCCCCCAGGCCCGTGGAACACTGTGGTGAAAATGTGATTAATGACACAACCACAATTGCAAATTGGAAATCATCTGTTGTGAACATTCTACAAGGATGGTAGAATTGAAGGCAATGAGTTTTTCCTCTTGTGGCTTCCTGTATTTCTGGGTGGAACAATATAGGTATGGTCTAAGTCCGTAATGGGTCTAGTGCCGTGTATCCTATATAGAATGTAATCTTCTTCCAAGGAAGTGCAGTGCATATAAATAATGAACCGTTGACTACCAGAGTTTATTGTGAACACAATTTCTTCATAGTGCTCAGCATATAAGAGATTTGGGCATGGTGGTTAGCATGCATTGCACCTATCCAATTGTAATGCCTCTCTGTTTATGACATTAATTTAACTATAGTACTTGTATTAATTATATTTAATTGATCATTTACGTTTTGCTATTTTTATATGTCCAAGTTAGAATTATTTGCAGATTAAATAATGGATTAATTGATAATAGAAAAAGGTATTTCTATTAGGAGCAATGCTAAATTTAATTTAAGCTGCTTTCTTTTCCATTCTGTGGTCAATATTAGTTGAAAAGGGAGCAAGTAAAGTGTTTTCCTTTTAATAGATGGGTTAAAGTCAGTGTTTTAAAAGTAAGAAAATATGTTATTGAACTAAATAGTAAATGATTTTATTTTGGGCTAAAACCTTTATGGAAGGTAGATTTAAGCATTAAGAAACTCCAGTTAAGGTTTTAGAATTTTTCAAATTTTCTGGATGGGCTAACCATTTAGCTTAAATTTGATGGGCAGACTGTAGTGTTCATTCTGGCATGTGGCCATCATCTGGTCATTGTCCATGGCCATCATCTGGTCATCGTCCTTTATAAATAGACTGTTGTGCTTGGAAATGGTGAAATTTAGATAGTTTCAATTAGAAAAAGCTTGTCTATTCTGATTTGACCGACCCAAACTTAATTTAGAAAAGTGTAACTTACCTTCTTGAGGATTTTAGAAGCTTATAAGAGGTAGAGAAAGGAAATTAGATAATTCATTCACAGGTAAAAGGAAGTAAAGAAAAAAGAGGAAGAAGAAAAATAATTGAAGGGAAATTCAGAAAACAATGGAAAAGAAATTCAGTGACACCCAATCAATTTAAATACTTCTTTTAATCAGGATAGTGAACCTTTCTTCAAATCCAAGTATTAACTTTGATGATAATGAGTAAATTTTGATGTTAGAGTTTAAATCCATAAGGAACATTAATTAGGCTTAGAATTTGTGAATACATGTGTGTAATTACTATTTAGTGAAGCTAACAATAAAATATTGAAGTCTCCCTTGTTTTTTGGGTCTTTGTTCTCAAGAATTTTGCTTAGTTTTTTCCCAAACAGAGTCAGAATGCGCATATTTCTATAAACCTGCAGTCTGGTACACTGCCAGATTGCACTTTTTATAAAGTTCGTCAGTCTGACGAAAGAGTTTCCCTGATAATCCTTGGTCTCTTAGTGTCTTAGACCACGGAGTTTTTTGATAACCCATGGTTCGCTTTGTATGTTGGAAAGCCATAATTTGTAACTTACAGAATTGAGTGAATTGCTTGTTAGACAATGTTTATGTTATTTTATGATGTATATGATACTTGTAATTGAGAATTGTATTGTAAAATGTTTATTTGGATAGGAAAAATACATGGTCCTGATTTTCATCGTTTGATATGTAGGTAGTCTAGAATAATGAATTTGGGCCTTACCTAATCTAGTCCTAAACCATAATTCCTAATTCTAAAATTGAAAACTAAATTGTAACTAGGGCACTAAGTTCTGAAAACCACCTTGGACAATTGAAAATCCTTGATGACAAATACTGACTCGCGATGAATGAAAACCACCTTGGACAATTGAAAATCCTTGATGACAAATACTGACTTGCGATGAATGTATGATAACTAATTCTGATTGAGTCTAGTCATTCTAAACAGTGTGGTCTTAATATCTTATCATACGAATTGCTTGTTAGAAAGATTAAGTGACGTTAAATGATTTATTTACTTATAGAAAAGCTCGATTTCAGAATATGAATGATCATGGAGAATGATTATTTACTTTTAGAAATGCACAAATTCAGAGCATGAATGACTATGATGTTGAGAGTTGTTATGACTATTACTTGTGATACTGGTTATTGATATATAGATGGAATTATTAAAGAATACTGCAACTATTTATGATCACGTGATACACTTTCTTATTATGTTATGTACAATGTTTGCATCACTATGTATGTATGCATAACAAAAGGTATTGGTAATCTATGGAGAGTTAGTGATTCTTTGGGTTGGGTCAGTACACCAAATAACTAGTTTGTGGCAAAATGCTGGCCAAAAATATTTGGCATCCTGTCATGTTGCTCCATGTATCTGAGTATCCCGCTCATCATGTAGAAAGAAAAAACATATATACAATACAACAAAAAGACAATAGAAATCATACACACAATGAAACAATGACAGTAGAAAATATTAAACAACAGATCCAAGATACTGTGCATGTTTGTGCTATTTGCAATAGTAGCAGTTGCACAACATAATATGGTGTAAGAAACTACAAGGGTTCATAGGTTTTTTTTTCCCAATGATTATGCAATATTTGCCAAATATGATACAATGCATTACAAGATTGATTACTTGACAAAATTTACTTTACAATAAGAGAACCCTTGTATATATAGGCAAAGGTGAGATATATGACAAACGAAGATGATGATATGTGTCTTAATCCTATGACTTGAGAAACAAAAGTTAATGTCTTGAGTAAACTTGAATAGTGTAAAAAGGTTCCAAAAAGGAAACTGGATAGGTAGAAAGCCTTGTTCACACCAACACTTCCCCTTAAGTGCAACTTAGGGAGAATGAGAAAACATGCAAAGATGGGTCTTGGCAACAAGGCTTGATGAGATACCTATGTACAAAAGAATCTCTCACAAATAGAGGAAAGGAGAAACACTAGTAGGAAAAAGAGAGAAGACAAGTAGGAAGTGAAAGGTAGGAGGGAGGACTCAAGATGACCCTCCAAGGAAAACTTCCTTCACCAATGTACAAAAGATGTTCTCTAAAGCATGAGAAGGAAAAAATCCCATGTGAGGAAAAAATCCCATAAAATCCCCCCATAAGAGAGAAGAAGAAGAGACTATGCAACCCCCCCTAAATGTAGAATCTCTTGCACTAATGATAGATGCTTGACAATGAATGTTGAAGATGATTCAAAATTACCAAACAACATTTCTCCTTGTAAGAAGAAACAAATCCATATATATATATGCAGAAGAGCTCCCCATTTAGGATAGAAATATGAGAGAAGAAAACTCTAAATGTATTGTCTTTGAAAGCTACTCAAGTGTTGCCAATCAGTGCCAAAGGATGCCACAATCAAATCAAGAACTCCAAGCCTTACTAATGAAGAATGTGATAATCCAAAAGCTTGTGGTAATTGATGAGGAACAAGATCTATAGACAATGATGACGAGGCTATAGTTGTGTTGGAGTTGTCATCAAAGAGGAGATGAATGTCCTCAAGTGTGTCTACCAAATTTGCAAGATGAGTTTAAAAAAAAAACTTGATATATTTGTCAAGTACTCATCCCAAGAAGCTTTATTTGGAAGACAAATACAAAGATCTTGCAATGCTAAATCATTGGAAGTTGTGGATGTAGAAACATTGGACTCTAAAGGAGTTGGAGATGGAATGTCAACACAAATCTCTAGAACCTTAGTTGATGAAATGATACCAAGTTTCAAATAACTATATTGCACCTCTTGAGAACTATCCACATTAGATGCTTACATGTGAATATTAGTCAAAGGGTCATCAAGGGCAAAATGTGAGGTGCACAATCTAGACTAATCATTTGCCTCCCTAATTGCAACAATATCTTTGCTATGCAAATCTTTAATGATTATAGAATCTGGTGTAAACTAAACTCTCTTCCCTACCCCACTATGTATGATTGGATTGATAGAAAGGAGATTGGTCAATAATGATGGTATGCGAAAGACACCATTGAAGGACCCCTCACCTATGTCAATAAATCCTCTCCCACAAACATGCATATATGAGTTGTTACCCATCAAGATGTGTGGTGTTGAACAAGTCGCAAATGAAGAAAACATATTCTATGATGAAGCCATACAATTTGAAGCTCCAAAATCAAGAATCCATCTCCCTAAACTAAAATTTTCCATTGCAACAAGTGCCTTACCTTTCACATTCTTTGATTGTGAAGAAGAAGAAGATGATGAATTGGTTGACATAGTTGAAGGCAATTTGATATTGTGCTTCTATAGAAGATGCTTCAACTCGTCAATTTGTTTTGTACAACCTTGATGTTCATCACGCACAAGTTTCTTGAAATATGCACATTTGGGTTTCTTCTTAGATGATTTTGTAGTCAGTGTAATGATGTCTATTATTATATTTGATAATATGGGTTATTTGACCATGTATTAATTATTTGTCAGCTCTTGGGTAGTTATAAGAGTCAGTTAGTTGACAATTTTGTTCCTCTTGGCAAGTATCAGGTTCTTTTTATAGATTGTGTATCATCAAGGAAAGTAGTATGATCTAGCTGGATTGACTCTAATCCTTGGTTGACTAATCTCTATTGTGCTTCTGTAATAACTTCATGTGCAAATAAAGATATAATTTTACTCTATTTGGTATGTATTATTAATTCCGTTCAAGCATTCATTTTATCAAATAGGAGAGTAAACATTGGTGCTGTTGCCTTAAATTGGATTATATTTGAGAAATTTATGCCCTTAGACCCCAGTAAAGTATTAAAGTAATACTGTAATATTTAGTTTATAATGGTCAATTAAGTTGTTAGGATAGACTTTAGGAATATTCTTTTATTCTTTTAGTTAAGTTCTTATCCTTTACTAGTTGTCAATCTTTCCTTTATGGATAGATCTTTTGTATCTCTTATGTAAGAAGACTTTCACTCAATTAATTATCGAATATCCTGGTAATCATTTTCTATGTTATTACTTTTCACAATATAGTATTAGAGTGGGTTTTGAAAATTCTTGGGATTGGCAAGGGCGTGAATTCCACGGATTGTGGCAGTGATGAATTGCATGCATGTGACAAAAAAATGTGCCAAAAGGATTCTATACAGATCAACCAAGGAAAATTTGTGGATTTTTTAGATGATTTTTTGGGCAATTTTTTCAATAAATTTGTGGGTCTATGTTTTCCAATTTTTTGGCATTTTTTTTACAAAATTTGTGGGTTTTTTTTATAAGAAAAAAATAGCACAAGGGTTTCTAGAAAATTCGCGCAAGGGTTTCACAAAATCGCAAGCCTTTTTTTGTTTGAAAACCGCATGGTTTTTTGTTTGTGAAAATCGCATGATAGGTTTCCGTGAAAAATTTGTGCCTAGGTTTTTGATAAAATTGCACCTCTTGTCATCTAAAAATTGTGTCATTTTCTAGTAATGGATTTCGTGATTTTTTTTAGGCAATTGGTTGGATTTCCAGAGTCCGTGACAATTGTTAAAGGCCGCACGATAGAGTTTTTAGGGTGGCTACTGAGTTTCAACCCATTTTTGTAGATTTTTAGAGGATTTTCTTTAACGGGTGAGGATTTTCGTGCCTTTTTGGTGGGTTTTTGAGGTCATGCGTGGAAAAGTCACACCTGCTAGGGATTTTCTACACTTGAGTGGTGATGCCTATGGTTTTAAGATCCTTTTTTGATATTTTTTGGAAAAATTATGACTTTTCAACTCTTTTTTGATGATTTTTGTACAAAAATGTGGTTGTTTGTTGATTGCCTAGGGTTTGGTGATTGATTTTTGGGTTTGAACGATTTTTTCCATAAAATTGTGGTTTTTGTCACTTTTTTGATGACGGCTAGGGTTTTAGTTGAGTTTACATCAATTGTGGGTATAGCAGTGAGTTTTTGCAATTTTCACAACTTTTCCAGAATTGTTTTCAGGTTTTTGATGATTTTTTAAATAAAATTGTGGTTTTTGCTGCCTACTTGGAATTTTTGATGATTTTTTTATAAAATTGTGGCTATGGTGTTGGTTAGGGTTTGACCTACAAGTCAAACAACAAGAAGTTTTTTCATTTTCTATGATTTCAAATTGCAGGAGGGATGGCTTCATTACCCAACAACATGTTGAAAGGTAGCTAGAGGTTCACAGGAAAAAATTATTAACACTTGGAAATAGCGGATGGTCACGATCTTCAAATATAGGTGGCTTGATTAGATCATCCTCGGCACATACACTCGTCCAATAGTTGTGGATAATGAGCAAGACAAATTTGATGAGCATAATCGTGAAGTCGTTATGCTCATTAAATTATCTATAACAAATGAAATGCTTTTAGAGGTTCCATTAGGCAAAACCTCTATGGAGATTTGGATGTACTTGTGAGATCTTCATGAGATGTCAAATAAAGGCAGGGCTTTCTTTTTGAAAAATATGCTTTTCTCCATCATGGTAGGTGAGAAAATGTCTTTGCAGGATCATTTGATGAAGATCAAAGACATTCGCAATCAATTGGAAGCCATAAGTCGCAAGATGGAAGAAGATATTGTGGTTATAACGTCAAAAAGCTTACCACGAACATATGAGCATTTCATAGAAAACACATAACATCACTCTCCCAATGTTGACTCGGTTCGACGATTTGTGCCACAAACTCTTGCGATAGGACATATGGAAGAAGCAGTTTGGTAGCAGTAGTGATTCACCAAGTGTAGAATAGGCCTTTGCAGCCAAGAACAAAGTCAAAGGCAAGTGGCCTCAGAAGAAAGGTCAAGGCAATTCTGATGATACTTCAAAGAATCTAAAGACTATCGCATGTTATTATTGTGGTAAACTTGGTCACATGAAGAAGCACTGGAGAAAGAGGTTGGCTAATAAAAAATCCAACCAGGGAAGGTCTCAACAAAAGGCTCATGTCATAGAACATTCTAAGCAAAAGGAGTTAGTCTTCTTTGCTTTCATGGCCAAACAACCAGTAGATCAGGTCTAGTCTTCTTCGTGGTATATTGATTTTGGAGTGGCTCGACATTTTATTCACAGGAAGGATTGGTTCACAGAGTACATAGCTTGCTCTGATTCAGTGATCTTTGGTGTTGGTGAGGAGTATATAGTTTTCTTAAAAGGCAATGTTCAGATAACCTCTGAAGTGAAAACTCTTATTTTCCTCAATGTATACTATGTTCCGAGCATGGAGCTCAATTTGCTCTTAGTCAAATTATGTGCCATTGTCCCAAGTTGGATGCCATTTTCAGCACACACAAGCGCCATATTGTTGACAAGGAGTCCAAGAAAACTATCACACTTGGCATAGAGGATCAAGGTTTGTATCGACTTGTTGATACTGGAGAGGTTCAGGAGTGTGCATTAGCAGCCAAGAGTTCATCTGCTATCATTACTCTTTGGCATCAGCGTTATGGGTATCTCAACTTTTCTTATCTCTCTTAGTTGGCTCAAGAGAATATGGTCGAGGGTTTACTTGAAATCTAGCAACAGATACAAGGTGTTTGCAAAGCTTGCCAAGCAGGGAAGTAGCACAAATCTCCATTTTTAGGACAGGCTCAAAGAGCATAGAGGGTCCTTCAATTGGTTCATGTAGACGTATGTAGACCAATGAATACAACATCATTCATTGGTGCCAGGTATTTTCTTTTGTTTGTTGATGATTTCAGTAGGAAAATGTGGGTGTTTTCCCTAAAAGCAAAATCAAAGAGATGTATATGCTAGTTTTCATGTCTCAAGGATAGGTGATTACTTAAAGCATTTTTTTTGAAATGTATTTTGTATGACTTCAATAGGCCATTTTTATTTCTTTCTCCATAAAAGAACAAATACAAGATTGCTATGCATTCTCAAAGTATCTAGATGAATGTGCCAATTTTATGTCTTAATCTTAGGTGCTTACTTAATGAAGCATATTTTCTTAAATTTATTTTGTATGTTTTCAATGGGCCATTAGTATGCCTTTTTACATAAAAGATAAGATATGCACAATCTACATGCAAACATTCATAAATATTCAACTCAATAAGAGACACACCTGCCTAAAACAAAATGAAAATATCTTTCCTAAATTTCATGAGAAGATATTCTTTTTTGGCACTTTCTATACTTTGGGTACCACAAAAGCTTGGATATGACTGAATACATTATAATATTATTATATGAGAAAGTAACTTATGAAGACCTCTATCTATTAGACACGAATCATTCATAATTGCTTTGTTGTTTTTTTGATACTGCAGGTGTGTTTAGAGGGGACAAGATGCACAAGGATCAGATTTTGAAGTTGGCCAAGGGCTTTCGAGGGAGGGCCAAGAATTGCATACGCATTGCCAGAGAGCGTGTAGAGAAAGCCCTTCAGTACTCCTACAGAGATCGCCGAAACAAGAAGCGTGACATGCGTGGTCTCTGGATTCAGAGGATTAATGCTGGTACACGCCTGCATGGGGTAATTTTCAGTGATACCTGTCTTCTTGAACTTATGGACTTGTTTAGTGGTATTTGAATGTCTGGGCATCGTGCTAAAACTTCCTAGAGAATCCACTAGACCAAATTTGTTTTTTATTTTTTGAAATGAATACGTAGTAACAATAGAGCCATGTATTAAAGGGCATACAAAACATTTTGTATTATTTCATCTAATTTGTGGGCTTTTGTCAAGATTATTTTTTCCTCCTTGAAACCTTGTAATTCTAACTCTCTCTCTCTCTCTCTCTCTCTCTCTCTTTCAAAACATAAATATGACCTTTCTAATGTAATAAGATTGCAATAAATATTTCTTGGACTAACGGAAGTCTTATAATGTTGTTTGCTTGTATATGGGAAGAATTTGCCAATCTTACAGTTAACTGCTTTTATATCTGAAACCAATCTAACCTAGATTAACATTCTAATAATGGTCATTCAATGTTCATGTGCTGTTGATTTCCTCTGCTTTTTCCAAGTGATACAACTTTCCTGAAGTTTTTCTGAGAAGCCAAGGATATTTTATTTTAGGACCTTCAAATCTGGTTCCTGTATATTTTTTTTTTTATGAGTTGTTCTTGTCACTCCCCAAGGTTTGGTTGGTTCGGTTGATATGATCCTTTTTAAGCTTTTCCGAAATTTCATCGTGGTTTTTCTTCCTTACAGTGATTTCAGTTATGACTATCATTGGCAGATTGTCAATATGGGTTCCAAAATAGTTTTGTGTCAGGCAGAAGGCCATTCTCAATTTTTGGGTAGCATTACATTCTCTCTTTGGAAATTTAGAGTGTCCAATAGCTATGAAGACAGTAAAGACATCACAAAGGCAATATTGAAGTAATTGGTAGGCAATACTCCTATATCTTGGACTAGGATATTCCTTGAAAGTTTTGACAGCTTGATCATACACTTGTAAAGCTCACCACTACATGATTGAGTCAATGGGCCAGGCCTTGTACATTTGATTTACAAACATTTTTTATATAAGTGAGACACAAAGTTTGGAGTTGACCTACCCCCTTATTGCTATGAGAGAGGATTTTTCATTCTAACTTCTGAGCAGGAGCTCTGCTAATAGTGGCATTATATAGGCATTTGGATATCAAAATCCAACTGGCTGTGTATTCGGAGGAGCATTGTCAATTTTTTTGGGTACTTTGCAAACTTGTCAAGTCCTGGGGTGAACCTACTTAAACAAGGCCTAGGGACTTGGGCTGTGTCCAGGCAAGTCTGGTCAGATTTGCAGGACTCACTGAACTGATGAGGATACTAGCCAACGCATGTAAGTGGAAATCAGAAAATGAAAAAGCAAAAAACACTAAAGAAGCTGCAACCTAATACAAATAAAGGCACTTATAACACTGAAAAAGCCATTTATATAATTTGCGAGCACAAACAAAGAGAAAAAAGGACCATTAAAGAAAAAATACAATCCATTGAAGCAAATAACAATATTATTGGCAACAAACGTTGAATGAAATGAACTCAAAGAGGTTTGTTGCAGTACACAAGGAACCCACAGAAAATTTGGAGGAGCCCATTGTCAATTTGAAGTAGATCATCATAAATTTGGAGCAGCTCATTGTCCATGCCATCAAATTTGAAGAGGCATTTTGAATCTTTTCTTTTTTCATCTGGTATTTCTTTTGCATTTGTTATTTTTCCATTTTCAATTTATGGAACAAAAAACTAAACAGGGAAAAATGAAGAGAGCTTACCTCTTATTTTGTTTTGTTCCATAACTGAATTTTTCTCTTTTCTTTCATGAACCCTAAATTGTTTTTTATTTTTATTTTTAAAATTCTTTTCATATACAAACCCTAAATTAGTTTTTCCTTTGTTTACCACTTGCAATTTATAAATTCTTATAATGTCAACACTTATTAGAAAGGACCCTGAGTTAGAAACATGCCACCATAAGGGTTGAGAAAGGGGAGTTGGTTTGCAATTATTGTAAACTGAAAGTTAGTGGGTGAGACATTTACTGTTTTAATTTTTAAATTTCTTTGCACACGTTTTTAGCTGAGATGTTTTTATGCACGCAAACTTATATAGAGTCCTTTGAGGAGTAAAATGACCTAAAAGAGAGGCAAAGAGAAGAGATGGTATTTGTAGGCCAAGGTCAAGGAGATTCTTCTACTTTTGCAATTCCTCTATTCCCTTCAACTTCTAGCACTAATGGTAGTGTTGGGCATAGAGTTAACAAATCTATTTGTATATTGTGTACCACACACTATTGCCAGGTTCAGTTGTCGCTTTTGAGAAACGCCGTGACAAGAACATGCCAAGGGGAGAAATGGAATGAAATAGCCAGACATCTACCACTTCCCGACGATGAAACATAGACGGATCTTGCCGACCAAGTTATAGAACCGTCTGAACCATCAGCATTGGACGAAGGGGAAAGTGAGGAAGAGAACACCATCAGGGAAACATCAGATGAAGAAGGGTCATCGTCGGAAGACACACCATTGGGCGAGGGGCAAGGCAAGAAACTGCCAACCCACCGTCCAAGAGCAATTCATAATGCGTTAATGTTAGATCAGGATTTAACAACAGAAAGCAGAAATACAACAACACATGAACAATAGAACACAACATATACCCTAGGAAAACCCTCCTTCTCGAGGGAGAAAAACCCAGCAAAAATTTATCTCCTATATATTGAATTGAATGAGCAGAATTCTGCTTACAATCTTAGGCCAAACTCAAGGCCAATATGATGCAATAATAAATTGCACCTCTCTTAGATGCAAAATACACAATGATAATAATCTCTCCTTGATATCGATCTGCACTAAGCAATATTATACACTGCTGTAGAAGTACTAACTCGATGTCTTGCAAATGTCTTGAGAATTATAATTGATGATGTAAGAATGAGCATCGCCTTCTTTATATACAAGGTAAGGTGCCTCTTCACAAGGGTCGGCCTCATTCAAGAAATAAATTTAAAATATAATTTGCAAGTATGTAGGCCGCCTGCCTTTAATTAAGGAGAAAATATCTTCTGAAGC
>VDFB02319915.1:0-45162 GCA_007258455.2 Sequoia sempervirens
ATATATATATATATATATATATGAGATCGGTAAATTCATTTTTTGTGTAGGTGTGTGGTGTTCGATATGTGTAGATGTGTGCAAATATTAGAAGAGTAGTTGAGTGATTCTCATTTGTGTAGAAGAGGATTTTTGTGAAGCAAATTAAGGCAGAGCAGAGCAAAGTGCATAATCAGATAGAAGGTCCAGAATTTGATCTATGAGCTTAACTGAAACTGTAACCAAGTATTTGTAGATGCTATCTTCTCAGTTCAATATTTTGATTGTGATCCAAATCTCTTGTAAGGTAGTGAGCCTTCCTATTTTGAGTAGTGAGCTCTAGGCAGTGTGCTTGAATGCAAGTTCATTCACATTTTGTTAAACACTATATTTTGAGTACTCAAATTGTGGATTGACCTCCACTCTGATTTTTCCCCTAACAGGGTTTCCACGTAAAAATCTTGGTGTTATAGAGTTTTGATTGTTTCCTTCATGTGCTTGCATCTTTAATTTTGTTTAAAGGTTGTAAATGGTTTAAGATCTAGATTGTAATTTAATATTGTTGAACACTGATTCACCCCCCCTCTCAGTGTACCTTGAGTCCAACACATAGAACGATGGGCATTCGTCGTTGTTCTTTAACCATGTCGCATTGTTCACAATGAATGATGGCCAAATGATTGTATCATTCCACTTTTATTTATGTTGGCACGATCACTAAGATTGTATAACAATATGCCATTAAAACAAATATTTAACCATTCTTCAAAACGATTACCATCATCGTCGATCCCAAGTGATGCTTGTAATATTAGAGTTCTCTAGTCTTTCTTGCATGCACATTATCGTACCCTATGACGATACTTAAATTGTTCCTTAAAATAATTACCATGAGTAATCCTTACCAACATTGTCGTTTGAGCAATGAAGGCCGATGATCGACATTCATAAAGGTTTCGGCTATAGTTACTATTAAGAATAAAAAGAAACAATCGTTCGATTGTTAGTCATTCCTTAGAACGACAGTGGCATGAATATGTTTAATAATTGTCAGAAATATGAAAGTGGGTTTCTCCATAACTTGAACAATAATAAAATTATTCCATCTTTATATGTGTATTATTGTTTTAAAACAAAAAGCATGTCGTTTGATTCCTTTTACTTTGCACAAAACGATACTAGAATTGTTTAACTTCTTTATTTATATTTATATTTTTTCAGAATGATAGTACCTTTGGTTGAATACATGTAAAATTGGTTAACTTGAAACTATTTATAGGACACATTGTCATAGTAACATATAAACTTTTGTAAACAACATGGTTATGATACAGACAGTGTACTAGTATGAAGTAATATTTTTAAACAAAACTATTCTTCTACTTTCTTTGAAAAGGGAAAATTTACACTTTGTATAACTATCAATTGATATGACAAAGATCTAAAGCAATAATTTGAACGAAAGCAATCTGTTATAATGGATATTCATTTCAAAATGTATACATAAATATATTAACTAAATTTGGCACATATGTGTATGCACATAGACCTTCATCTACATACATACACATACTTGTGACATACCTTCTTTTATTACTTATCTTATTCATTTTCTTCTATAATGTATATTGATTTATGTTAAATATAAAGTGGTAGAATACATAGAATGTAATCATGGGACAAGTTAATGCATGATCTGAATAGATAGTGAAATGAATAGAACCACTTGATTTTTCCCTCTGAATTTCTCAAGTTGTTGAATAAAGTAGACTGAATTACTTTTTTGTGGATATGTGTTAGAGAATATACTCTTTGTTTAGTAGAATAGTAATACCTAAGTAGACTAGAGCACCTCAGGGTAGATGCTGCTAGAGGGTACATAGTTGCTAAGGAATAAACTCATGTTGTTGAAAGTTACTTTTTGGGATGGGTGCAGAAATGGAGTATAGAGTGTATAGGTTTTTCTTTATCCAAAACCTATTTTTTGTTGTTGCAACTTTTCTTTATGCTTGGCCAAGCAGTTAGCCCATTATGTATGTATGGACTTAAATGTGATGACACTCTCTACCATTCTCAACATAGATCTTGCATTTTTCTAACCATAGATAAAGATGCATGTTGATGTTAGGCATGCACCAGTTTTCACCTTGTAGATTGTTCTCTTGCTAAAAATTTTGTGTAGAGTCTAGTATTCTTTGAGTAGGAAGAATTTTGGGGAAGCGTAAGCTTTGTGGTTTGGTGGTAAAGCGCTTGAGCCATGTTCTCGTCCACTAGTGGAGGCGAGCGTCAAAAGGAAACCTTGGAAGTTTTCAAGTAATCAAAGTATTATGATGTAACCTTGATGTAATTAGTATTTGTATTGACTTTGTGGCCAAGTGAGCCAAGTCAACTTTGGTATTGTAATTGAAATTTGGAAATGAATATATATATTCATGTTTTAATTAGGCATGTGTTTCTATGATAGAAAATAGTTGCTTAAGTTGTGTATTTTTAAAATTCAATATTCATAATGTCATTTTCAATTAATATTTAAGTAATAAATAGAATGGGTTATTAAATTTGGTATCAGAACTTAGGGTTCAACTTTAGGCCTTTTGAGTCCATAATGACCATGTCTAGGGGATAGTTAACCATTTGATCAAATTTGAGTTGTCCTAAAGATTGACCAAACTTGGATTGAATATAGGTATGGGAAGGTCTAAGTCAGGAAGAAAGAAAGGGAAGGTCAGAGAGGGGAAAGAATATTGAGGAGTTGAAAATCCTAAGATTAATAAGCTTTTCTCAATCAGAGATTGGCCTCTAAGGTGCAGACCAAACACACCCTTACTAACCAAGGAGGAAAAGGACAACTTGCGTGCTCAACCCTCCTCTTCTAAGAAAATTGATGTAAATTATTTTGAGGACCCAAAGGAGTGTCCTCCCTCTGATAATGATAAAACTAACTAATGTAAAGAAGAAGCTTTTGTAAATAAGGTCCCATGTGACCCATACTTAATATAAATAAAACAAGATTTTTTTTTGGTGTGTTCAAGTGAAGAACTCAAAAACATGTTATTATGTGAAAGAATGTGTATATCTTTAATGAATGAGTGATATATACATGTGTATGTAGAGTTATGTGAATAAGAACGTTTACGTGTAGAACCCTGTGTTAATTTATGGTAGACATGAAATGTGATGCAGGTCGGGTGTGAGTCAGTATGGTGACCACCAAACAAGAAGCAAGTTGTAGTGGGTCAGAAAATGGACCAAACAAAAGGAAAGATCAAATTCTAGAACTTCTGAACAGGAAAGAGGCTCATATGGACCACCTAGAACATGAGGTCCAAGTGGTACGCAAGGACCAAATTCCCAAGAATGTGAAAGTCAATTAGGGAGAAGGCGGTCTAGGAGAAGGCCACGAGGTTGAATTGAGGAAGAACTAGGAAAGGATCTGAAAAGAGTAGCACTGCCTAAGTTTTATGGTAAAGCCATCAAAGTAGGAGCTGAGGCATGGATCATTGAGATGGAGAAATATTTATCTGACCAAACTAAAGCTGTGTGGGCTATGTAACAGCTTTCAAGAGAAGCAACTACTTGGTGGGACAATGAAAAGATAGAAATGAATCTTCAACTTGGTGAGATTACTTGGGAACTCTTCCTCAAAACTTTAAGGAAGAGATGGTTACCACAACTCTTTTTCGACAAGAAGATGACAAAATTCCAAAACCTAACTCAGGGGAGCATGACTTTGACCCAATACTAGGAAATTTTTTCCAATCTACTAAAAGTGTATTACCTGATATCAAGAGGATGAACATTTCTGTATCACGGCTTCATGTGGGACCCAGGACACACATTGCAGAATTGGGGGGTGGACGTGCATGAGTCCTCCCACCATAAGATAATTCTTCAAAGGAGCCACCAAACAAAACATAAATTATATGATTATCAATTACTACAACAAACAAATGCTAAGTCCGGTTTGGGAACAGAGTTTTCCAAAGGGACAGACCACTCGTTTGCGTCCAAGGTGAGGTCATGGGAGGAGGTGAGATGGTGGTGGTGAGAGAGAGCAGCAAACAAAACAATGACAACAAAAGTAGAAGGAGCCAGGGGAGAAGATAAAACTGAAGGTATAAAGGGCCTCACAATGGGTACCCTGCTCAACGTGGAGAGGGAAATCATTATGCCTCTAATTGTTTGCAACAATAAAAATCACAAAGGGAAGGAAACTATCAGCAATCTCAACATCATCAGATCCATGCTGCAATAGATAACAAGTAGGCAGAGTATTAGGCTTCGCTAATCCAGTTGATGGGTAAGCTCTATGGCCAAACTATCTCTATTTTAATTGATATTGAAGCTATTGAATGTTTTGTAGACCCTAGAGTAACCAAGGGTATTTATTAGACACGGATGCATGGTAAGCTCATGAAGGATGGTCTGGTAGCCCCGAGCCGAGGTAGAGAGAAGGGGTGGGCCACGCACTGCTGGGAGAAGTTAGAGCTTTCAAGCACCTTCCTGAGCCAAGATTTAACATGTATGTATGTACGCTTAGGCTCATCTGATGTAATTTCGGGGATGCAAAGCGTTATCGAGCATAGTCTATAGTGGTGGTGTGATGATAAGATACGGTGCGTTGTTTGGATGATTATAGGGAACTGATGAAATATTTTGTGGGATGTAAAAATCCTTAGAGATCAACTATGGATTCATCAAAGGATGTGCTATTTATTCCATGCATATCAGTGACCTTGACAGGAAGGAACCGTATCTAGATGACTACCCTATCCATCAGGAGTTCTGAGATGTATTCCCTGATGAACTCACAGAGTTACCTCCGAAACAGGAATTTAACTTCTCTATTGACCTAGTACTAGGAGTTGAGCCACAGTCCAAAGAACCATATTGGATGACCACCATCAAAATCTATGAGTTGAAGACCTAGTTAATGGAGTTGTTAAACAAAGGGCTCCTAAGACCCAGTGTGTCTCCTTGGGGAGCACCAATTATCTTTGTGACAAAGAAGGATGGAACCTTGCATCTATGTATAGACTATCGGATGTTGAACAAGGCAACCATCAAGAATCGATATCCACTCCCAAGGATTGATGAGTTGTTTGACTAGATGAAGAGAGCAA
Source organism: Sequoia sempervirens (assembly GCA_007258455.2). Classification (NCBI taxonomy): domain Eukaryota; kingdom Viridiplantae; phylum Streptophyta; class Pinopsida; order Cupressales; family Cupressaceae; genus Sequoia; species Sequoia sempervirens. Next base: position 5,103 of record VDFB02319915.1, read on the forward strand.
CAATGTTCTCCAAATTCAATCTCAAGTCGGGATACCATCGATTGAGAATAAAGGAAGAAGACATTCTGAAGATTGCATTTCAAACTCTGTATGGACATTATGAGTTTAGTGTGGTACCTTTTGGTTTAACCAACACACCTGTAACTTTCATGAATCTCATGAATATTGTGTTCAAAGACTACTTGGATGAATTTGTTTTGATTTTCATAGACAACATCCTAGTTTACTCAAAGTCTATTAAAGAGCATGATAGGAACTTAAGGATAGTGTTACAATGTCTAAGAGAGAAGAAACTCTTTGGGAAGCTATCCAAGTGCTCATTTTATGAAGACAGGGTGCACTATCTAGGCCATATTATTTCAGATGAGGGAGTCTCTATAGACCTTGAGAAGATTAAGATGATCAAAGAATGGTTGGTGCCTCAAAATGTCACAAAAGTCCATAGTTTTATGGGCCTCACAGGATACTATAGAAAGTACATGTAAGGTTTCTCCCAGATTGTGTCCCTAATTAGGTCACTCCAAAGAAAAGGAACACGATTTGAAGGGATCAAGAAGTGTGAACAATAATTCTAACTCCTGAAGGAGAGGCTCACGACAACCCCAATGTTGACCATCCTCGATCCTAACAGAATATTCATTGTAATCACAGATGCTTCAGGAGAGAGAGTGGGAGTAGTACTAATGCAGGATGGACAAGTGATAGTGTATGAATCAAGGAAGCTTAAACAAAAAAAGATGAATTACATGTTGCATGACTTAGAATTGGCCGCAATAGTTCATGCTTTGTAGATGTGGAGACATTATCTCTTGGGAAATTTGTTTGAGCTCAAGACAAACCACTTGGGATTGAGATACAATTTTACTCAACCAAACCTTAATGTGTAGCAAAGAAGGTGGTTGTAATTCCTTAGTGAGTATGACTTCAAAATTAACTTTATAAAAGGAAAAGAGAACAAAGTGGTTGATGCCCTTAGTAGACGAAGACATATGGCAGCCATGATCTTGACAAGGTCTAATCTAAGACAGTAGGTGACACAACATTTGCAAGGGGATGAGCACTATGAAAGGGGGATGAGCACTATGAAAGGGTGAAGAGCACCCTAGCAAAGTATCCATTAGATCATCAGTTTGATGGGTATGAATTCGAACTAGATGGGATTTTGAGATACTAGAGAAGGATGTACATTCTAGACTCTAGAGAGATGAGGAAGTTTGTTCTAGAAGAAGTTCATAATGCACCTTATTTAAGATACCCCAAAGTCTCCAAAATGATCGCAGAATTGAAAACTCTGTACTTTTGGCCTAAACTCAAGAAGGGTGTAGTGGAGTATGTATCCAAATGCTTAGAGTTTCAATGAGTCAAGGCTAAACATGCACATCCAATAGGGATTTTGTATCCTCATGAAAAACCTGAGTATAAATGAGAGGTGATCAGTATGGACTTTGTACAGGGGTTACCTTTGAGCAAGAACCGACATGATATTATCTTGGTTGTGGTCGATAAGTTGACTAAGGTGGCGCACTTCATCCCAAGGAACCTTAAGGATGATCATTGACCTTGGCCAAGAAATTTGTCCAGGAGATCTTCCACTTACATGGAGTGCCAGAGACTATCATTTATGATAGGGACACCCGAATGACCTCAAGATTTTGGATGACCTTGAATGCCGCATTGGAAATCAAGCTAAATTTCACCTCAGATTACCATCCTTAGACCGACGGACAGACGAAGAGAGTGAATTAGGTAGTTGAAGACCTCCTCCAAACATTTACTACATAGACAACCAATATAAGTGGGAAGAATACTTACCATTGGTAGAGTTTGCTTACAATAACTCCTATCACACATCTCTAGGGATGACACCATTCAAATCTCTTTTATGGGTTGAAGTGTCATACACCCATCAGTTGGGATAGATTGCAAGACAAGATCATAGTAGGTCCTGAAATGCTCAAGGATATGGAAGAAAAAATGAGAGTTATTAAGAGCAAACTAAAGGAGGTGGTAGACAAACAAAAGAGTTATGCCAACAAGAATATAACCTCTAGATAGTTTGCGGTAGGTGATAAAATATTTGTGAGAGTTAGGCCTCATAAAATTTTCATTACCTTTGGGAATTCTTCTAAGTTAGCCCTGAGATATGTGGGTATGTTTGATGTCTTGGAAGTGATCAACCCAGTTGCTTATAGTCTTGCTCTACCACCTACTCTAGCTCAACTTTATAATATGTTTCATGTTTCCTTGCTTAAGTCATATCATCCTGATGTAGCTCATGTGCTCGATTGAAAAAATTTGTAGGTATAAGACCTAGGAGTGGTGCTAGTGGATCCCTTTAGAATCCTAGATAAATGCAACGTTAAATTGTAGAGTAGAGACATTACTCAGTTTAAGGTCCAATGGGACCAATATTTAGAAGATAGTGCTACTTGGGAGGATGCAGAAGAAATAGAATGCTCCTTCCCATATTTGCTTTCTTAGAAAGAGACTCTTGTTATTTTCTATATAGTTTTTCTTAAATGTTTTGGATTGAATGATGTGATGTTTTGGCTTGGAAACAATATGAAATGATGTTGAAAGAGACATATGATCTAATTTTGATTAATTAGACATTGAGACGATGTCTCTTCCTAGAGGGGAAGGATGTCATATCCCAAATTTTTATTGCATTTAAATTATAATATGTTAAATTGAACAATTGAGGAAATTCAATATGTTGAATGATAAATTTGATATTTTGAAAATGTTTGAAAGAAGTTGACTATCTTTTGACTATGCGATCTTTTGAACTATCTTATGCTTTTATCATGATTGAATGTTACTGATGAACTATGTAAGTGCAAGTGTGTGAAAATGTAGGAAACAGGTTGAAGGTCAAGAACACGGTTAAGGTAGGATCGTTTAGTTAGATTGAATAGTAAGCTTGATGGAATCTAAGTGCACACACCGCTAAACAACATGATATCTGCATTTAAAATTCATTTAGAAGATTATATTGATTTGATTCAATATAATTCAATGATTGAAAAAAATAGGCTTGTGGAATGTTATACATGTGATTTCTTATTCAATTTGTCTATCTTGATCTCGTGTGTTTGAAATTTAAAAGAAAACAATAGCATGGTTAAACATATATGTATGTATTTAAAAAGGGCATGCCTAAAGGATAAAAAAACTTCATTTAGAAGCTATCATTTGAGTAAAATAAAAGTCCATTCTTTACTTAAAAGTGATTAAACACTATATTGTTATAAAATAAAATAGTGATAAAATAGTGATATATATATATATGTATGCATACATATATAAACATATATATTCCTTATAAAAAGAATATGGGATCGAATTTATCAAATATCATTGTCAAATTCAACTAACATACGTAAAGAAAATAAAACTTTTAATAATATCATAAAGATGATATTATGGTAGAGTGATATGCATTCAAATTGAAGACTAAGATTTTTGAATGTAGTAGTGGGTGGCTAATTAATGGTAATAATGAAGTGAAATGACCCCCTTAATGGAGTGAACAGGTAAGGGAGGACATGTTACCATTTTGGGTAGTACAAAAATTTTGCAAGAAAATCAAGGAGAAGATTGACTGAGGTGATGAGGATTGAGGAAAAAAGAAGGCAAGAGAATCAACCTAGTTGGGAAGGAGGAAAAAGTTGAGGAAAAATCCCACAAATCAGAGGTAAATCAATGGTTTTTGTGTATGCTTTATTTCCTAGTATAGTCTATTCACAAACTTGGATTTCCATTCATATTGTTGATTTCATTTGAAATGGTGTTAACCCATTAGATGTCTATTTATATGCAAGCAAGGCCTTATCGCCCATCCCTTGTGTGCACAAGATTCATGCATGCTCTCCTTATCAACATGTTAGTCGATCATGTTTATGCATTGTATGTTATATGTAATCACCCCTCTATTCGTTTTATCTCTTGCATGTGTGTTTCATTAGCCATTTTCATGGATATTTGGTTGAAACTGATAGCTAGATTATTCTTTGATTTGTAACAATTTTAAAATTATTTACCGTCTCCCTCTAAGGGAAGCTCTGTCCTCCATTGTTATCTTCCGCTTTTTTGTTCTCTATTTAGCGAGTCGACAGGCACCTTTGATTCCGTGTGGGGTCATAGTAATCCATTTATAGAATGATGGGATAGTTGTCAAATTATTGCTTGGCAAATAATGCACATCATTGCAGATGATGGGTACGAACAACTAATATGATTTCCTTTGCATTTAGCATGATTCTAAGATCATTATATTGTTATACTTAAGGCAGAACAATAATTGATTGTTACTTTAGAGCGATTACCATCATAGGTAGATCTACCAAGTGATGTATGTGCAATGTTAGAGTTAGCTGATCTTTCTTGCGTACATTATTGATTTTCGGACAATACTTCAAATCATTCAGCCGAGATGATTTTCGCATGGTAATCCATTTCAATTCCCAGTAGTAGAGATGGCCCGATCAATGTTAAGGTTTCAGCTATAGTTATTGTTAAGAATAAAAGAAACGATGGAGCTATTAGTGGTTTCCTTAGAATAGCGTTAGCAGATATATTTAATAACATTGAAATATGAAGAAATTTAAAAGGCGTGAGACAACTAAGAGGGGGTGGTGGTTGTCACAAAGTTCAAAATTAAAACTTCAACATCAATTCCACAACCACACTATTACATTGGCATTAAGTTTGAGGCGAGCAAGACTCAAACGTGCTGGGGTTTGGTGGAAGGCAGAGGAGGAAAAAGCTCCCACGGTGAGATTTAATTCATAATATAAAGAAAGACTATGGGAGGCCAGACTAAAGGATGTTACGGGGGCTTTCATTTCCCAAAAGAGAGGACTTCGTTGTCCAATAAAGGCACTCACCTACACCTACTAAAAAGGACTCGCGGCTCCAACGTGACTACTTGCCCTCCGATACAAAAAGGAACAAAAGATCCCACCACAATTGCGCGCATGTGACCGCCAGTCCGAGGAAGATTAGAAACCACTGATCGCTGAGAATCTAACACAATGAAGTATTGCTACCTCAACTCACTTACACACACTTTTGCTCTTTTGATTTGTGGATTACTTTGTAACTTTTCATCTCTTTTTAAATCTTCACAATCCGACTTACATTTATACCATCTTCAACCTAAGAAACTTTTTCCAAGGTTGGCCACATAAGCTTCATTTCATAAATTCAAATTAGGTCGACAACTCAACATTCTCGTGGTGGAAAAAGAATGAGAGTGGACCAATAAGAATACTTAACCAAGACCAAAAATAATGTCTTGGATAAACCAAACGCTTCCTTGATTAATTTTAATTCTTCAAATGAAGTGTAAACACCAGGTCGACCAAACCTAATGAAAACATAAATGAACATTGATGTACACGCTTCCCAATTAGAAGATAACACACAGACAACGCAAGATGCTTCATTATGCATGAGAAGACATCTCAGATTCCTTCAGTTACATCCGCAGCAAGTGCAACCATCTTCAAACACCGAACTCCTTCCATCAGTCCATCCAAATTGTGCAAACACATACAATAACTTCTGAAACTTGACTTCTGGATCGCCAAACCACACACATTTTTTCCAAAACCAACATAACACTATTATAAGACATATTCTAGATCCGCAAGATCTGAAATAGAATAGTGGAGGACTGCAAAGTAGAAACATTTCTCCCAATCCATAGAAGACCAACTCCGCCAAAACAATTTGCACACTGGTGAACATAAATTTCACATGTCATCAGACCAGAAGTTACAACTCAAGAGATATCACCACAAGATCACCATTAGCAAACTTGCAGATCCACACAAGCATAGGATCAACACAGGAGAAACGCGAAGCACATTCTGAACACATTCATCACTCTGACTTCTCTCTTTATTAATTTTCTCAAAAGCACTTGGAAATTTGTCAATTCAACACATCTGCAACATCATAAAGATAGCTCCATGTACTCACAACATCTCAACTATACATGTACCATCTGCAACGTACTAAACTTTTTTGACATCAATGACAACATTAATGACAACACCACCAATCTTGGTCATACTTGCAACAGAAAGTGGGTTTCTCCATAACTCGAACAATAATAAAATTGTTCCAGCTTTATATGTGTATTATTGTTTTAAAACAACAAGCATGTCGTTCAATTCCTTTTACTTTGCACAAAATGATACCAGTATTGTTTAACTTCTTTATTTATATTTATATATATCAAGAATGATAGTACCCTTGGTTGAATACATGTAACACTGGTTAACTTGAAATTGTTTATGAGACACATTGACACAATAACATACAAAATTCTATAAACAACACGGTTATGATATAGATAGTGTACCAGTATGAAGTAACTATTTTAAACATAACTATTCTATTTTCTTTGAAAAGGGAAAATTTACACTTTGTATATCTGTTAATTGATATGCGAATCTAAAGAAATAATTTGAATGAAAGTAATATGTTATAATGGATATTCATTTCAGAATGTATGCACAAATATATTAACTAAAGTTGGCACATATGTGTATGCACATAGACCTTCGTCTACTTACATACACATACTTATGACATTTCTTCTTTTGTTACTTATCTTATTCATTTTCTTCTATAATGTATATTGATTTACATTAAATATGAAGTGGTAGAGGACATTGAATTTAATCATGGGACAAGTTAATGCATGATCTGAATAGATAGTGAAATGAATAGAACCACTTGAGTTTTCCCTCTAAATTTCTAAATTGTTGAATAAAGTAGACCAAATTACTTTTATGCGGATATGTGTTAGAGAATATACTCTTTATTTAGTAGAATAGCAACACCTAAGTAGACTAGAGCACCTCAGGGTAGATGCTACTAGAGGGTAGATAGTTGCTAAGGAATACTCATGTCGTTGAAAGTTACCTTTTGGGATGAGTGTCGAAATGGAGTACAGAGGGTATAGGTTTTGCTTTATCCAAAAGCTATCTTTTGTTGTTGCAACTTTTTTTATGCTTGGCCAAGAAGTTACCCCATTATGTATGTATGGAATTATATGTGATGACACTCTCTGCCATTCCTAGAATAGATCTTGCATTTTTCTAACCATAAAGATGCATGTTGATGTTAGGTACGCACAAAATTTGATTGTTCTCTTGCTAAAATTTTCATGCAGGGTTGGGTATTCTTCAAGTAGGAAGAATTTCGAGGAAGCATAAGCTTCGTGGTTGGGCGGTAAAACACCTGAGCCATGTTCTCATCCACTCTTGGAGGTGAGCATCAAAAGGAAACCGTGAAAGTTTTCAAGTAATCAAAGGAATATGATGTAACCTTGATGTAATTAGTACTTGTATTGAATTTGTGGCCAAGTGAGCCAAGTCAACTTTGGTATTGTAATTGACATTTGGAAATGAATATATATAATCATGTTTTAATTAGACATGTGTTGCTATGATATAAAATAGTTGCTTAAGTTATGCCTTTTTAAAATTCAATATTCATAATGTCATTTACAATTAATATTTAAGTAATAAATAGAATGGGTTATTACACATTTCAAATTGACAAAGCATATGTGTCCAAAGACACAAGAGGAGGAGGATCAAATGTCCAAGGTTCCATATGCTTCAGTTGTAGGCAGCTTAATGTATGCCATGGTATGCACGAGACTAGAGATATTGCACATGTTGTAGGAGTTATTACCAGGTGTATGAGTAATCCTGGAATGGAGTATTAGAATGTGGTAAAATGGATTCTCAGGTATTTGAGAGGTACATCCAATAAATGTTTATGTTTTGGGGGCTCTAATACTAATTTAAGGAGCTATATTGATTCAGATTTGGCATGGGATATAGATACTAGGCGGAGTACCATAGGTTATGTATTTATAATTGGTGGGATAGCAGTGAGTTGGATTTTTCAATTGCAGAAGATAGTTGCTTTATCTACCATAGAGACAAAGTATGTTGCCACAACAGAGGCATCAAAGAAGATGATATGGCTATAATTATTCATGGATGAATTGGGAAATAGCAGGCTAAAAATTACTTGTTTATGGATAACTAGAGTGCTATACATCTTGCAAATAATTCTGCCTTGCACTCTAAAACCAAACGCATACAACTGAGATATCATTTTATTCGGTCAGTGTTGGAGGATGGACAACTAAATCTAGAAAAGATACATACATATGAAAATCTAGCATATATGTTTATGAAGGCGTTGACAAGGGAGAAGTCGAGCTCCTCTTCAGCTTCAATTGGTCTTTGAGGTTAACAATAAAACAGAGCAACAAGGTCCATGGTACTTATTTCCATTAGGAGTTGTAGGGGCAACGGTGTTATGATCAGTCTCCAAGTGGGAGATTATTGTATTATGGAGACCAATCAAAATTAGATGCTAAAAATATTCACCATTATTTTTATTAAATAATTGTTGCACTCTTTTAGGAATGATTAAAAATAATTATAACCACCCAAAAAGAAAGGAGTTATTGGTTGCATGAAACACTACATACATGGGAAGGTGTTTTCCACATGTTTTTTGGGTTATTTATGGTTGCTAGGTGTGAGAAATGGTAGCAAAAAATTGCAGAGTAGTGGTTGGAAAAATGTAATAAGTGTCACAGGTACACGTAGCAAAGGTTGTGTAAAAATCAGCAATGGAAAAATGTTGTTGCAAGTTTTTGCATATCTTTGCATGTCATTGTAAAGGTTATTTGTTGGGAGATTAATATAATTTGGATCCTCTATTGGTGGATGTAACTCGGATTTGGGTGAACCACTTTAAATCTTTGTGTTGTCTTCTTGTTGTCCATTATTTCTAGGTTATATAAATTTGTTGTGTTTTCATATTTTTTATACATTTAATTATTAATTTATTGCCTGCAATCTCTAACAAAGTACTGTCATAAACAAGAAGACACACCAAACATACTCACATTCCCTAAAATTAATCAAGTATGAGTGTTAAGTTAGTGTGGGCATGTTGTCACATGAAATTGCACCATGTTGAGCACGAAGCTCAAAATTCCAATGACATAATGGAAATGACCTCAAGGTGTGGGACCTTTGCGCATATGAGGTTGAATCTTTAGAGAAGGTTGGCTTCCTTTTTCAATCCTAGTGCAATGTGTTGGTCCAACCAAAAACATAACCTACCACAAATAGCTCGCAAGGAAAAGGGGAGAAGGAGAACATGAAAGGGAAATGGAGGTGATACACAAAGATGGAAAAGTCGTTTCTTCCTGACCTAGACTACACAATACATCATTGAAGAGGGGCAAGGAGAATTTCACAACTCTCTTTTTGGTTGATTCTTAGAGGCATACAAGAAGGCTAGGGTTTGACAAGGTGCTAGAAGGAAAGCAAGGTTTCTCAAACCAACAACTGTAAACCATTTAACACAAACATACATGCATGAAAATACAATAATCACTCAAATATGCAAGGTAATAAACTTACTCAAACACAAAAGAATTAAGAAGAGGAAAACTTGATCAATTTCATTGATGTAGAGGCAAGAATCCAATCTTTATAATAATAGGGATGTAAAAATGCAAGTATGGCAAAGAAAAACCCTAGAGGAGCTAGAGGAAGAACCCTTAAAATGAATACAATTTTTTCCTTTATAGATCAGGCATAATTGAGAAATACAAACCAAACCCTAACCCTAACCAAGGTTAGCAATGAAGCCTGTGCGTGCAATAATGGAGCCATCCCATGAAAAAATATGATTAGGGCATAGATTTGCCAAGAAGTCAACAAAGAGCAATAAATGGGCTTGGGAACCCATGAAATCTACCTGCAGAAGGTAAGGGATGTCATAAATTTCATCCTTGAAGCCCAAGAATCAGATATGGTAGCTCAAAAGTCAAATTGAGCCTAAAAAATGTCACCCAAAAAACATGTCAAAATGTAAGATGCTCAAGGTGTCGAGCCTAAAAAATAGCCTTTACAAGCATGAAAAGAATGGTGTGGACCCCCGAAAAACATTGTCGGACATCGACGATCAAACGGTTGGGAGTCGGGCGTCAGCCATACCGCTTACCAAATGCCTAGAAGAAAGGAGGAATAAGGACCCGCAAAGAAGAAAGAAATGTCTGTCGTTGGACCTTAGATTGTTGGAGGTCAGAGGTTGGCAGGATGAGATACCTCTTACCAAAGAAAGGTAAGAGGTAAAGGGGAAGGTTGAAGGCTGAAACCCGAAACCTCAACACTAGTTAGTCCGGTAATCGGAGAAAGTCAAAATTGAAAGATTACAGGATGGAGAAGCTCAAAGTAAAGGTAAAGAGCAAAAAAAACTTAAGTCAAGGAAAAATAAAGCAAAATCATGGAATCGGCGAAATCGCGAAAATTTCTTAAATCGCGAATCCAAAGGAAAATCATCGTCGCGCATCGGCGTAAAAAAAAAAGTGAAAGGCCAACACCATAAATACTTAGAAGAAAAAGGGGAAGGAAGGGAGAGATGGAGAAAGCATGCAAGGTAAGAAAAGAAGAGACAACCCGAAAACCCAAAATTTTGGGACAACAAAATTTAGGAAACCTTCAAGGAGGAAACATGCAAGATGGCCCATGGGGAATCTCTCAGATTGCATATCAGTGATGGGACATCAAAGTGGGGCATGAAATGTCAACATTAATGGCGACTTCTGCGGGATGATTGTCTGCTAATCATGGAATCTAGAGGCCTTATCAGTCCATTGGGCATAGAGTCATGAGGGTAAAAATTCAACAGTTGAGCCTCCTCAAAGAAAAACAAAACATGTGCAACTGTACTTGGAGAAAAACATGAAAGCTAAGAGCATACATTCTCTTAAGGGGAATGCAGGGTGTGCAAATGTACTTCATGGAAAGCAAGACATTTACAATAAATATACAAACTAATAGAAATCAAATAATGGAAGCTTGCCTTTGTCAAAGATGAACCTTTTGAAGGAGTTGATCTCCCTCAAACCATAGTTGCAAACCTCACCCAACTGCAACCACTAAAAATTGCTGCCAACATGCATGTAACTACACAAAACGCTTGCAATGTGAAGGATCGCTTCACTATGAATTTTGTAATTTCAAGGGAACCATATGATGCAAGTGTTAGATTCATCTAACACTAGTGTCTCAATTGAACACACAACATCAGGGGTGAAACTTTTTGAAGACAAGTCATCATATGAGAGAAAATCTTTTGTAGAGGGAAGAGAACTCGCCTCACAAAAGGATGCGCCAATATTACCATCTCTGACCTCCTCAATGTATGAGCTAAAACAAAAGGAGAATGTTTCTAGCTCATATGGTGATGCAAAATATGCCACATTTAATTTTTGATCTGCACAAGGAAGACCTTCCTCATGCACCTCAAAAGAAAAGCTTAGAAGCTGGGCATACTATTAATTTGAGCAATAAGGGCATCACTCTCCCAAAAAATGTGTGGCTTCTCAATGGTGTATTTTTTAGTATGTTGGTTCCATGTGAAGCACTCTAACTCAGTTACATTATCCCTAATGCCAAAGGTCATATCTTCATCTTGAATGAAGACCTCATATTCAACATTGCTACATTCAGGGACAATAGACAAACATCATAATTACTTGTATTGATGCACACTTCATCAACACATACCTCATATTTATGAGACACTTTGGGTGAGGAACTAAATTCTTCAAGTTGTCTCTCAGTTTTAGTTCTTTCTTTTTGGCAACAAGCTACAACAAAATCAGACCCTTGGCATGTAATGGTTGCCATGCCCTCTTTTGGTTCCTTACTCTTATGCTGCTACCCACAAAGCTCCTCTTTGGGGGTGATGATTTGGCATTTAAACCTGAACAAAAGATTTCTATAACATCCCAAAATAGGTCCTCCACCTTAGAATTGCAGACCTTAATAAATTGGGGATATTCATCCACAATAATAGGGGATAAACATGTTTGCTACTACTGCTCCAAAACCATGGAGTTGTCTTCATCCATCAAGCCCAAACCAATCTATTCAAAGGCTTCAAATGATGTAGGTATAGCTGATCTATCCTCCTGATCTTCAACAAAACAAGGGAGGACATCAAATGAGAGGACCGATTCCTCTACCATATCATATTTCTCTACCTTTTTAATGTCTTGTTGCTACAACACTGTTTCATCTCAACTTTTTTCTTGCAACAAAGCAAGACACTCATTGTCTTGAGCACGTGAAGGCTCCACAACAACAACCTCTTCATTCCTAGCCCAAAACTGCTCATTCCCTTATTCTTTTGACCAAATAGGATCCCATACCACAAGTCCACCTTTAAAGAGTGAAATAGGAAAAGAGGGAGCAAAATAGTCAAAAGGGCATTGAAACTCTTGTTGAAGCTTTGGAAGGGGCTGCTCAATAGGAGTAAAAGGTCGAGCCTCCTCAAGTGTAGGTTCTTGTGAGGAATGGAGGCTCACAAAACTTAGGATCTCTAACATAGAAGATCCACTTGATGGCACAAGAGGTTGAATGGGAGTTTCAAGGGGTTGATTAGGATTCTTGAAACTATTTTTTTTTCTTGCAAACTTCTTGCACACTAGGTTTCTCTTAAACAAAAGGAGGGCTTATAGAAGTTTCAAGAGGCTTGTTAGAATTCTTGAAATTTATGAATTTATATTTTCTTACCTCATCCTTAGTAGGCTAATTTGGAAATGATGGAGGTGCTTGTTTGAAACTAGGAACACAAGGGGCTGCCTGAGTCTTAGGCACTTGTGCTAGAGCAAGGGCAAGACAAATTTTCTCTTGCCTAGTAGCAACATCATTTTTTGTATACTCTTCTTATTGGTTTCTTTGCACCTCCAAATACTACTCATACCTCCATTGAGAATCTAAATTTTGTTGTTGAGGATAGTGAGCTTGATGGACAAACTCATCATGTTGTGGGAAACAACACTGCTTCCCCTAATAGGCTTGATTTTCCCACCTTCCTACTATCTAGGTCAAGCTCTTGTTATCACTTAAGCTCATCAATTTGTCTATTGAAATCAAGCAAAATGCTCATGATTTTGCTTGCACTTAAATTATTAAAATTTTGGGGTTGAGTAGCAGAGAAACAAGGTTAATTTTGAAAATGATGAGTCTCTTGGGTTGCTGATATGAATGTGTAGGTGTTTAAGAAGATTGAGCAGGGTGGGGTGGGTGGTATGCATTTTGAGAAGGTTGAGAACCCACAACAGGAGAGTTCTTTGGAATGAAATGGGAGGCATAACCAACCTAATATGGCTAATTGGGAGGTGCAAAGTTAGCATTATCATGGAATGGTGGAGTATACATGTGGTTTCCATTAAAATATGACATTTTTATGCATGGAAATGACAAGAAACACTTTGAAATTTTGAAAGGAAAGTAGAAGAATACCCAACCAAAGATTTTGGGCACATACCAAAGAGTCACCCAAAGAGTTGCAGAGTCGCCAGATGCTTGAAGAACACCTCCAAAGGTTGAAATGTTGAAGATTGCACCAAATCCTCAACAACATGAAATGGAACTAGGCTACTTGAACTAGCTGATTTTGAACAGAGTCTCCATGGTGTTTGATGAAATGCCTCAAAAGGGAAAATGCATTGAAGAAAACACTAGATTATTCAACGGAAAGAAGTAGTCCCACCGGGCGTGCCAAAAACTGTTGTCACATGAAATTGCACCCTTCTGAGCATGAAGCTCAACATTCTAATGAAATAATGTGGGACCTTTGCACATATGAGGTCAAATCTCTAGAGAAGGCCAACTTCCTTTTTCAATCCTAGTGCAATGTGCTAGTCCAACCCAACACACAAAACCTACCACTAATAGCTCCCTAGGAAAGGGGAGAAGGAGAACATGAAAGGGAAATGGAGGTGATACACCAAGATAGAAAGGTCATTTCTTCTTGACCTAGACTGCATAATACATTGTTGAAGAGGGGTAAGGGGACTTTCACAACTCTCTGTTTGGTCAATTCTCAGAGGCATACAAGAAGGCTAGGGTTTGACAAGGCGTTGGAAGGAAAGTAAGGTTTCTCAAACTAGCAATTATAAACCATTTAACACAAACATAAATGCATGAAAATATAATAAACACTTAGATATGCAAGATAATAAACTTACTCAAGCACAAAAGAGTTGAGAAGAGGAAAACTTGATCAATTTCATTGATGTAGAGGTAAAAAGCCAATCTTTACAATAATAGGGATGCAAAAATGCAAGTCTTCCAAAGAAAAACCCTTAAAATGAATACATTTTTTGCCTTTATAGACCAGACATAACTGAGAAACACAAACCAAACCCTAACCCTAACCAAGGTTAGCAATGAAGCTTGTGCGTGCAATAATGGAGTCATCCCATGAAAAAATATGATTAGGGCATAAATTTGCTAAGAAGTCAATAAAGATAAATAAATGGGCATGGGCACCCATGAAATCCACTTGTAGAAGGCAAGGGATGCCATAAATGTCATCCTTGAAGCACATGAATCAAATTTGGTAGCTCAAAAGTCAAATCGAGCCTAAAAAATGCCACTTAGAAAACATGTCAAAACACATGATGGTCGGGGCGCCGGGCCTGAAAAATAGCCTTTACAAGCATGAAAAAAATGGTTTGGACACCCGAAAAACATTATTGGACATCGACAATCAGATGATTAGGAGTTGGGCGTCGACCTTACCACTTACCAAATGCCTAGAAGAAAGGAGGAGCAAGGACTCGCAAAGAAGAAATAAAAATTGGGCATTAGACCTTAGATTGTCAGAGGTTGAACGTCAAAATTTGGGAGGATGAGATACCTCTTACCGAAGAGAGGTAAGAGGTAAAGGGGAAGGTCAAATGCCGAAACCACGACACTTAGTCATATTTTGAAGTTAAGGCATTGATGAGAAGGAAAATGGAGGGAGAAGGTTAAAGAAAATGGAGGGAGAAGGTCAAAGAATAGAAAAGTTTGAAGATTTCTGAGGTCTAAGGGAAGCCTTACCTCTTACCTTTGAAGGTAAGAGGTAAGGTGCAAGGGCGAAGGGCGAAAACTGATAGAAGAAAGGTGCAAGGGAAGAGGGAAGACAAAAGGTTGAAGGCCAAAGGTGGAAAGGAGAATGAAGAATGACGAAAAAATGGAGGAAGACCGACCTTCAGAGATCGGAGGGAAGACTTACGTCTTACCTCCAAAGGTAAGAGGTAAGATGCAAGAGGGAAGGCCAATGAAGAAATAAAGAAAATGGAAGAAGAGTGGGATGGTAAGAGGTAAAGGGTAAGGCCGAAGGCCGACACCCAAAATAATTAGAAGAAAAAAGGGAAGGAAGGGAGTGATGGAGAAAGCATGTAAGGTAAGCAAATAAGAGACAACCTGAAAACCTAAAATTTTGGGACTTAACAAAATTTAGGAAACCTTCAAGGAGGAAACATACAAGATGGCCCATGGCGAATCTCTTAGATTAGATATCAGTGATGGGACATCAAAGGGGGGCATGGAATGTCAACAAGGCCCACCAACCAGAGGCTAATATCTCAAAATCAATGCAAGGTACCTATCTTTCAAGAGTTAGTAGACAGGGATCCAGCTGCACAAGGGCTCACCATTTCTCTTTCTTTAGAGGTCTTAAGACCTTGTCCAAAGAGCTCCTATCTCTACTTAGTGAAATACATGGCGAGTAGCTTCAGGCATGATACTGTAGCTTGCACCACACTAAGCAATGGCCTAAATGCCTTATCTAGGTTTTACAAGATTCTAGTGGAGTCCTCAAAATACTAGGAGCATACATGAGGCATAATCATGAACATTATCCCATCACAAGTGGGTCAAGAATATCAGTTAAATCACTTAGACCAACCCTGCACTCCTGGTTTGGTATCACCTAAACATTAGAGTTAGAGCTTCACTAGACATGATGTGACTAGATTGGGGTACAACTTTCATTCTCCCCCTTTCTATACCTCTTTGGTAACATGTGGTTAAATTAATGTCATTCCTTGGGGTGATGAAATCCCCAAGAATACCTCCTAATGGAAAGAGTCACTAGATGCTTTTGATCTCCAAGCTCATTCAAGGCACGAGGAGAGAGCATACATGTAGCTAGTTCTCTTGGTATCAACATAACAAGACTTGAGTCAAATTGAAGGTTTTGATCTCCAAGATCACTAAATGGTGCGACAAGAGAGCATGCACCAAGAAAGACCCCAAACAAAACAAATAATTCTTTGACCCTCTAATCTACTTTAATGTCTAATCTAGTGAAAAAATATGTCTTTGATCGCAAAGCTAAAAGGCAATTGTTAGTAGTTTTCCACTTGATTCTTTGAATAGTTTGTGACCTGCAAAATAACGTTAGTGAAAACACACAACCAATCAAACATTAGTAGATTAGTCCCTTAATCAAACACAATAAATCTTGTTGGAAAATGATAGAAATAGGGCTACCCCAACATAGAATGAGGTCGCCCAATGGAGTGACAAGATTGCCTAAAAAGTTACGAGGTCACCTCACTTGTAAATGGGACCACCTAATAATGAATCCTTGCACAAAAAATGGAATTTAATAAAAAAAAAGTTTTTTAGGCATTAAGAGATAGGCTATATGACATCTAAAACTACAAAAACCAAAATTTGTAACAAACATTGAGGATATTCATTAAAAAGTGCAAAAGAGGATAGGTTAGAATTATGTAGTGTGACTTCTAACATGTTGATGATGAGACCACACAAACACAAAATGAGGCCGCCCAGTTGTGACCTAGACACATAAAAACTTAAAAAAGCTAATTAAGATTAGTAATAAAAGCGATGTGGGTACCACTAGATGTGCCAAGAATGTGTGCAAGGAAATCATTTTACAAATGGTCGATTCAAACACCTAAATTGATCAGCACAAGAACCAAAAACAACTCAGTTAGGGTGTTAGGAAACTAAATAAGACACAAAATTAAACCAATAATTCCATGTTAAATCACCTAGTTGCATAAATGGTTGTGCCCTTTGATGATTTTTGATGTGTGCTCACAAATCTTGTAGCATAATATTACATTTCAAAGTATGATAAAATTTCTTAGGTTGAGGTTGAATTTATAAGTTTTTTTATGAGGGGAGATCAATGATGATGATTAAATGGAAAGATCAAGGGCTAGGATTGAGTGTGCTCTCTCAAGCCATGAAATTGTGCCAAGTGGCACAATATGGTGGCTTGAGAGGAAAATGATACCTGTGAGGGTACCTTGGAGTATGCGGAGGATCTTGCCA
Organism: Sequoia sempervirens; assembly: GCA_007258455.2. Taxonomy (NCBI): domain Eukaryota; kingdom Viridiplantae; phylum Streptophyta; class Pinopsida; order Cupressales; family Cupressaceae; genus Sequoia; species Sequoia sempervirens. The sequence continues at coordinate 22,316 of VDFB02319915.1, forward strand.
TAAAATCAAGTTTTCCCTTACACTCTAAAGGGGGAGGGGTGAGAGGAATAAAAATTCCTTTGGTGTACTTTGAGTGTACTTTTGGTATAAGGACCCATGTGGGGTTCCTTCCCAAAAGGGGAAAGCCTTTAAGGCTATGCTATAAAGAGTGTGAGCAATAAATGGAAAGGAGTTGACCCCTTTCATAATCATGGATTAGGAATGCACAAATATTTATGGAGGGGATTATGTGGGTGATTAGGGTTAGGATTAGAGGGAAAGTCGAAGAGTTTGAGGATGTGACATGTGAGGGAAAATTAAATAAATAAAATTTATTTATTTAATTTATAAGAGTGAAGGGGTAAGGTAGGGTAGATAAATAAATAATTAAAATTAAGTATTTACCTTAGGTTAGGACTTAGGAAAATAGAAGAAAAATAGAATAGTAATTAAATAATAAAATATTATTTAATTAATAAAGGCAATGAGGATTGGATAAAAAATAAGAATAAATGGGAAAATATTAAATAAATAAATATGATTTTATTTAATCAATATATGGTCGAGGACAAATGAATAAAGGATAAATTGACCAAACATAATGATCAATTTTAGGTGTCTACAAACTCTATGTAGATCAACGACATATTGAAAGAGTAATTGAAGTTGGAGACATGGTCCACTCGAGGCTACAACCCATAGAAAATATTCATCGAGGAAGGAGTAGAAAAGTTGTTCAACCCATATTCTATGGCTCCTATAAGATCATACAAAATGTTGGAGTAGAGTATGAGCTAGAGCTACTTGAGAACATTGGAATTCATAATGTCTTCCATATTTCTTACCTCAAAAAGGCATTGGGATAACACATTGCACCTTCCAAACATTGCCACCTTTGGATGATGAAGGAAGACTCATTCTAATATAAAAAGCTATCATGGATGCTCAAGAAATAAAGTTGAGGAACATAACCATTATCGAGTATTTGGCACAATGGAAGGAATTTCTAGCCGAAGATGCTATATGGGAAGGAGCTAACATTTTGATGCATCCAAATTTGCATTTCTTGTGGGAAAATACTTTTAGGGAGGGAGGATTGTCATATTCCTTTTTTTTGTAAGATTTAGGGATGTTCTGTAAGCCTATTTCCATTCCTCACGGGCTTAGGGAAATAATCTAAAGAAATAAATTTTATTATTTAAAGATGTTAAATTAAAGAACCACTTACCTTCATCCCCGTGGTATCGGAGGGCATGTCGCGCCAGCGTCACTAGTCAAGTGAAAAAGTTTACCAGTGCATTGCAGTTTATAAGGGGGCTACCCGATTCTTGCAGTCTAAAAAAATAAAAAAAATAAAAAATTAAAGAACCACTTAAGCATTTTAATGCGGGTGCCTAAGTTATAGGGACTTTGTGTTATGTAATAAACTTTTATTTCTTTAAGTGGTGTCGGTCAAAGGATTGTAAGTGGGGTTCTTTTGGAGGAAAATTTGAGCTTTCAAGGGCCTCTTTAATCTAAGTCAAAGATTAGTGGTGACATGCTTGTTTATTAATTCATTTCATCAAATAGATTGGACATCATGTTCATCTATCATTAGAGTTTGGAGGATGAAAACCCTTGATTTCCACAACTGGTTAGTAGACGAAAACCCTTATTTTGGCATTGTCCAATTCCATACAAGGATTGTGTTTGAGCTGCAACAATCTATTATGTGGGAAAATTCTACAATGCCCATTTATTGAGTGATAGGCAACTCCTTTAGTGCCTAGGGTTTGTAATTTTGAGGTGGCTCCTTTAGCACCATTGCTATAGATTTGCTACATTTTTGAATAATAAAACTTGTTGCTATTGTTCTTGGAAAGATTTGGTAATAATGAGTCAATTGTAAATTGAAATCATATTGAATTAATAAGAGTAATTAGTTATTGTGGACGATTGTGTTAATTGTCCCATTTCTAAGGGTTTTCACTTAATTTTTGCATAGTTTGTTGAGAATAATATTTAATGTATTAGATTTGATCTTGTAATAAACTTAGACATTTGTGTTGATTCAAATTGAATCAAGTAGAAAACATATGATATTCCTATAGGGGATGTTACAAAGACACAATAATAAGCCACACAAATGTGTGTTAAATTGGCTTATAATGACTACTTAAATGATTTAAATTTGAATTATAAATTTTGAGGAGTTAGACTCACATATGTGAGATCAATCCCACACCAATAAGATTGACTTGATCCAAGACAAATAAATGATGATATATGTGTGAGGAATAAATATCTAAATGTAGATGATGTAATAAATATAAATAATATGGAGGTTACATATGAATAACTAAGATGTTATTAAATTTGTGTGATAATGTGTGTTGATAAAAATAGGTGAAAAAAATTAAAAATAGACCTAACTTCACATAAAATTACCTTATTCATTAATATAATTACATTAAATTATTCTTCTAAATTTAATAAAAACTGAAAATTAATATTAATATACAAATTTCATTGTTAGAGATACCTACTAATATTAATAATACAAAGTCTCATTAAAGACCATTTGTGAGGAGAGAGAAAATATAAATGATGAAGTGGACTTATTTTATAGGAAAGGAAATAGAGTAATTTTACTAGAAGGGACACCCATAAGATGATATGGTAGGTTAACATCTCATACTAAAAAAGGAATAACCTTAAATATAAGGTGCAACGTCGTCTCAACGACCTCTAGCTGCTTTGAGGAGAGAGAAAATATAAATGATGAAATGGACTTATTTTATAGGAAAGGAAATAGAATAACTTTACTAGAAGGGACACCCATAAGATGATATGGTAGGTTAACATCTCATACTTAAAAAGGAATAACCTTAAGTATAAGGTGCAACGTCTCAACGACCTCTAGCTGCTTTGAGGGATAAACGACACTTGTTTCCTTGCATTGCTCGGAGTTGGATGGCGGAGGGCGACCAACCATCAAAGCATAGCTTTGAATACTCCAACGGATTTTTAGACACTGCTTTAAATCTTCAATCTCCAAGAAACTAACAAGCCAGTCGCAGCAGGCTGACAACGAATAAATAAGCTTGTGGTGGCAGGTCGAGTATGAATAAACCTTTAATTATCATAGCTCACTCTTTACCAGCAACATTTTGTTATGGCATGCACTATTAATTGTTACCCATCAATCAAAACCTCAAGCTGCAAGGGTTGTTTCATACTCTCAACTATTGAACAGAGGTTCAACTTTTTTCTCGACTCTTCTTACATTTGAGTTCACAGTGGGCTTCAGTTTATCATCTTCTGCAATCTTTGCTTCTCTCTTCAAGGTTCGATTTATTGCTTTGTTGCGCTTGTAGGTCTGTAGCTTGAAATCTGTACATGGTTTCTGCGAGCCCCAAACAAGCCAGCCTTCCAGCCTTCTAACTGTTGGTTTATTTATTTGAAAGTATGCGGGTTTTAAATCTCTTTGTTGTTCTACCCAGTAGCTGTCATTAAGGCTGAAGCCTCAAATCTGCCCCAAGTTCACTATTCTTAGAGCTGCTTCACTTTTCTTTGGGCATATTTGAATCACGTCTAACTTGGGTTCAGGGCATTTTTCCAAATAATTCAATAGATCTTGCATTGATCCTTTCGAGGCAGTTGATGACTATGATTATTGACGGTTCTTTGTAAATGATTATAATTCTGAGGCATATAGGGAATTTGCGGCTCAAGTCTTTATTGATCCTTTCTTCCTTATCTGTGTTTGAAGCCTTCCTTCCTCACCTGTATCTGAAGCGGCAATAATTGGGTATATGCATCTTGGGTTACGCCGTTAGTTTTAGTTGTGAACTACTTGTAATTGTAGGAAGAGTATCAACCTTGGATTACCCGTTTAGCTTTAGTTTTGGTCTATCTGTAGAAGCAGTGTCTCTCTTTCGAAGTCTTTACGTGTATTAAATTATTAATTCAATATCTGATTTGGGTATATGTATGCTTTATTTGATGTAAAGTAGAGTGTTTACATTCTTTTTTGATTTTATGTATTTGTTTGTTTTATTGGATGTGAAATACAGTGTACAACAGGTTTCAAAGTCTGAATTTCCCATTGCATTTTTGGTTGGGTTACCTCCAATAATTTTTAAATTTAGAGTCGTGTTTTTTGGTTACCTTTAATAATTTAATAATCTGTGAATTGATTATTAATGGTTTGTTCGTTGGCATTGCTTGTGATGGCAGTTACGGACTTGGTTTGATGTGAAAATCTGCTATAGATTGTTATTGCATAAAACACGGTTTGTGGGGTTGGGAGCATTTTTGATTAATATCATTAATATGGAATCATTATCAAATCCTCTGCTGATTTTGAACCAAGCAGGAGGTCCGGAAAGGATGATCCTCCTCGTTATCGGAACCCTAGGCCTTATTTCCATTATAAATAAATTGAGTGCAATCCTAAAATGGACATGGGTGGCCTTTCTACGTCCTGGGAAGAATCTAAAGAAGTATGGATCATGGGCCATTGTTACAGGCCCCACCGATGGGATTGGTAGGGGCTTTGCCATGCAGCTAGCTAGGCGCAAGATGAACTTGGTCCTGGTGGGAAGGACCCTTTCAAAGCTTACAGATCTTGCTGATGAATTGCAGTCTAAATTCAAGATTCAGGCGAAGACTGTTGTGGTGGATTTCAGTGGAAACCTTGTTGAGGGCATGAGCAGGGTAGAGGAGGCTATTACTGATTTGGATGTTGGTTTACTAATAAACAATGTGGGAGTATCATATCCATATGCCCGATTTTTTCATGAGGTTGATTCTGAACTTTTAAAGAATCTAATTGCGGTTAACGTTGAAGGCACTACTAGGATGGTGCATACTGTGCTGCCCTTTATGCTGAAGAAGAAAAAAGGTGCTATCGTTAACATAGGTTCTGGTGCTGCCACTGTCATTCCCTCGGATCCTCTCTACACCGTGTACGCTGCTACCAAAGCGTAAGGATTTCACAACCTTTTGAATTTAGGTGTATTTTTAGGATTTGAAGGTTTCAAGTAGTACACAAAAATTGATGGATTGGTTCTTCTTGATTCAACACATAGGAAGAGTTTTTGTATTTGCTTTTGCTTATCTAGGAAAAAAAATGAAAATAGAGTGTTTTATGGTTTTGGATATGTTCAATTCGAGTTTGATCTTTGGTTTTGGATTTAATTTAATTTAATTTTTTTTGAAAGATTTACATGATTGGTGGTGAGTTTGAACTAATTTTTGTTAGCTACATATTATTCAATCGCTTTGGTGGGCTTCTCACCTTTATTATGTCCAATACTTGGAGTTCTGTGCATTTGAGTTGTACATATGGAGAAGTTAATTTTGGTCTTTTGTTGTTGTTGGAAGAGTTATCATTAACAGTCTCGTATCACAAAATGGTTAACCTTCATGATTGCACCCAGTAGAAAGCTAAACCTAGCATATACAAATGTACATTTTGTAAATTGTGATTTTTTTTGAGTACCTAAAGTATGCAGGACAATGTAGTCCTGTGGTACAAATAACCTGGATGCCAATATCAAAATTGAAAAGGATATTACACATTCTTCAAGCCCTCCAACAAGTGATCTGGCAGAGGGCCAAATGCAATTTAACTACACGGAACCATGGATATTGAATCATAGACACAGCTACTGAATTCTTGCTGTAACTCAATCTATTGTGAGTATTTCTAAATCTGCTAAATATTCACCACTTGGGCACTCTAATTTCACATCCATTGGCCTTGGCAGCCAACTAAATCTATACAATTATTTATCAAATGACTTGAGTCTGGCAAAATATCATAAATAGTGGTTTGTTGTCCGCTTGAAGGCATGACTGTAGTACATTAACTTTTGAATTTCTATAAGGCACATGTCCCTTATATATAGAGGGGCAGCTTAAATAATAAATACGTTGGAGTTTGAATCAAGGACCTCCCATTTTCTTGTCGGATGCCTTTCCACTGAGCTACTGGCCCTTCACAGCCCAAATTGTGGATTGTTCTTCGAACAGTTTTATTTAACCATTCTTCTGTTGCTCTGTTCCTTTATACACATTGTTTAGGTCATTAAGGTTTAGTACTGTAAAAACTTGTTGCTCTGCAGTTTCATTTGAATATTGTGTAACAAGGATTCAATTTTTGAGCTGAAGAGGGAAGATACAATGACTGTAGGAAGGTTGCCTGTTCATAGCAGTCTTCCCAATTATCCTGCTTTTGGTTGTCTGGTTGAGGAGAGAAGGAATCTCTTCCTAGATTGTAAGTTCAACAGTGGGAATATCTCAGACAAAGGCATTCCCATTTGCATAATGTTTCACATCATCCTGCTTCAAAATATCAGGGGAGTTTGTGCAAGAACAAGCAAAATTATATTTATTCTGAGTGCAAATTTCAAATGTTGATGCCTGCAACTTAGAATTCCCGCTTTTACAATGCAGAGTTGCACATGATTTGAATATTTGTTTCAATGACCTTGGTATAATGCCAATGGGATGATTCTTATATCAGGGAAACCAATCATAGTATTGTTCCATATCCTGCATGCCCATATGAAAAAACACATACCTTGCATTCGGTACATCTTCTTTAATAACCTTGTTACAGCTAGGATAGTTCAAATTCCACATCCCTGTAGTTTCATGGAATTTTAATATTGAAGATAGGAATTCCTGAAACAGGTTCCGCATAATGAGTAAGCATTTTTTGTACTTTGAAGAGCTAAATATTGCCATTCAATTCCTACATATTGCTTGCCACTCGGGTTGCAGTTGCTTTTATTCATGCACTTGTGCAAGCTGTGCCACCAGATCCTTGAAACATGAAAATTATTTAGCTTTCTAATTCTCTTGTGCAAAGGAATTGTCTGGCTTTTTCAATTTCTGTTTTGCCACATCAAATTGCTGACATACGTTCTGATTTACTTGCTTGGGACATATATCTTTTGTGGGGAAGATTTAAGTTCAAATGCTAATTTAAGAGTTGATCCCTGTCTTCTACGATATCCTGAAGTTTTCCACATTGCCTCTGTCTCTTCGTCCTTGTTTTACTTGTAATTGAGACATTGTTTAACTATTCAAATTTGAATTTTACCGCTAGCAATGTATGATGCCTCTCAATCCTTGTTTTACTTGTAAAACAAATAACAAAAGTTCCTTGCAGACATATGATCCACAGTCCATAATGTTGTTGTGCATAGCTTCTGGTTTTGACTGTGTAAGTTTATGGCCTCAATGTTTTGGATCAAACTCCATGATCCACCATTTTCTCTTTTCTTGTCTTTCTCTCTATTTTACCCATTCTACCTGTTGAATAATCTTTTTGCTTTTCCTGACATCTTCATGTTGAGTAGAGGCTTGACTTTGCCTTTGTTTTTCGTGTCATCGTCATGTTGAGTAGAGGCTTGACTTTGTTCATTCTACCTTTTGAATCATCTTATGCTTTTACTGACATCTTCATGGAATATATAAGATTTATTTTAGTTTCTTATTCAGTTTTTTTTATTGATTTCATGCAAAGCTGGTAATACGAAAAATCCATTTTAGTTCTAATTGTGGAGAAAAGGATTTGTATAGACAGTTTGTTTCTTTTTTAATTGAATACCAGTGAGTTTGGGTTAGAAGGATAAGATAAAGCTAAGACAGCATGGGAAAGGTGTGAAGGTTTAATGGAAAGTAGACAATAGTTAGTGCACTTTAGAATTAGGTAAAATGGACATGGTTATACTGTAATGTCTCCTTTTGGGATTGCTCTAAATCTTTCCCTAGAATCAAAGATTTAATGTAGTTAGGGTTATTACTTACCAATTATATGCTTGAATCAATATAAAACTTGGTTTAGGTTCTGCAATCATGTTAGAAAATATTGGAAATATAATACATATGATCAAAACATGTATTATAAATGTCTTATCTATTTAAACCATGTTAAAATACATAACTTTTTCAAATCTATATAAACCAAACAATATCCATAATGCATAGTGGAAGTTTAATCATACTAGGACTTGGATGAGAAACATGATAAGGCGCCCGAAGCTATCCATGCTAAGCCCAAGAGTGGATATACCATCCCTCTTGGCCTTAAGTGGCAGACACACGGGCATCCAACATGGGGTGGTGTACTTAGTGGATGAACTTGTATCTGCCTTTCCTATCCATGCTGTCTTATCCATCCTTCTTATGATTGAAACTTTTTGAATCCACACCAACAACCAACCCATGTAGAGATTGGGGGAAAGCTACAATAGGAGGCCCGTAGACACTCACCCCCTTGGCTCCAAGTGGCAGACACACGGGCATCCAACATGGAGTGGCATACTTAGAAAGAAATCTAGTATCTTCTTACCCTACTGGTATTTCCCCCACTCCTCCTCATGGTTGCTTGTTGAGAATTACAAACACTAAATATATCCAGATTCATAGAGATTATACAACAATAAATATATCATTATACACAATAATCATGATAGAGCATATCACAATATGTATTAAAACATAAGACTGCTATATTCTCAGAAGCAATTGTATTAACTGCTGATTCTGCCCTTGTCTGCTGAGTGCAAATAATTAATTCTGATCTGATCTATTGTTTTTCTGTGTGCAGATATATTTTCTTCGATCTGATATTTTATTCAGATTTCTAATTGATTTCTATATATGCCTATTCCTTCCCAATTCATTTCCTTTTTTATCTTTATCTTAATACGAAAGGATGCACCTCTTTAGAAGAGAGATATTCTTATGAAAAGGTACATCCATAGACACTCATATAGGAATCGGCCTTAATTTAAATCCCTTTTATTGTTTAATCCACCATTCCATATGAAGATCGCTGCCACCATTTTTAAATATAAACTTGATCGCTGAGGTAAAGATAATCGCTGCACTTTTAATTATAATTGCTGCCTTTGTTCTTGCCTTATTCAATTTGTCCTATCCTATTTTTGTCTTATATGTCTTTCATTTTATATGGCTGTCTTTCTTTTTATAAATATAATCGCTAATTTTTAACAAGCAAAGGTCCTTAATAAAATTGCTGCCTTGTTATATAAAATCGCTGCCCTTCTAAACCATTTAAATGCTGTGATGGTGTTTGATATTGAAGAATAAAGTGGGTCACATATACACAAGGAATCTCTTTGAATGAGTGTTTTTAGTTGACAAGGAAGAGATAATAAAATCTGCACGTGGGTAAGTGTAAGTTGAAGCTTAATTTCTTGGTCAATTTATTAACAAGTACTTTTGGTTGCATTTATTGACAGATATGTCGACCAGTTTTCGAGATCACTTTATGTAGAGTATAAGCACAGTGGAATTGACGTCCAGTGCCAGGTATATGGCAGTTTTTTTTTTCTTTCCTGAAATGATGGTATTTGACTTTTGTAGCTTTTAAGTTTTAATATTCATGATAAAATAAAAAACAATAAAGGTGTGTAGTAGGGAATCCAAATGTGAGCTTGATGGTGAGTGACGTCTGTTGTTCTTCTTGTTATAATATTAATACTTAAATGGGGCAAATGTTCATTCCCTACTCAATTAAAAAAGATAAGTTAGAGCTCCAACTATTCAGGGTTTGAATGTGAAAATTCTACTGAATCACATTGTAGCTACATTGTTTCCTAGAATCTATAGACTTCTGGACATCAAAATGACTAGACTCAGCAAAAGCTATTTGTGCAGAGTCCAAAATAGAAAAAGCTGAACATAAATTTTCAGGTTGAAACAATGCAGCAAGGATTACAAATGGTACAGTGTCAGCCTATAGATCTATATGAAGAATAGAATAGAACAAGAGGAACACATAGGTATGCTAATCCTTATAAGAGGATATTGCATACACCACCTTTTCCGCTAAATCTCTATGATATGGGACCTGGAGTTTCAAAAGATTTCCATTTCTCTTAGAAAATTCAAAATTCCGATGTAGCTCTGTCATGACTGTGATCTGGAAGTGGAGCTTGCTTGTTTCGACCATAGTCTTTTCCAGTAGGTTGAGCATTCTCTCAATTGCCTTGTATTTGGAGCAGATATATATGTGGCTCCTTGAAATCTGAATTTTTTATCAGCCCAATGGTAGAAAATAGATACTATTGACTAACTTCTTAACGAGAAGCATTGTGAACACTTCACATGTTCCTGATTTAAGGGAAATCAGCAAAGCAGTTCCTTTAGAGAGGTGGAAAAAGTAAAAACATTTTTATTTGATGAGAGTATATGACAGAACAACCAATCCTATTTCCATCTTCAATCATAGGAAAATAATCCACATCCTTTAGGGGAGTGGTGCCAATAGTAGGTTTGGTGGGAATCACTAATTAAATTCTTTGTCTCAATAATGCATCACTCGACAAAGAACTCTGGCATGCTTGTTCAAATCATGGGTTGGGTCTGTAAACAAACAATTTGTTTTAGACTTGAAGTTCTTCCAGGAAGCTGTATTTTCATTACTGAAGCATTTGGAAAAGAAAGTTCCTTTTCATAAATGCTTGAGGGGAGCTTGCAACCGTAGATCCATGGAGGGTGGAAAATACGGAATCAATATGAGATCCAAGGCATTTATTGCCTGGCTGTGGAAGTGCATGCAAAAGAGAACTGGCAGCGATTCTTGAAGATATCCAATCCCCTAAATTCCAATCACCTTATTCCTCTTGACTCTTGTAAGATTTGCCTATGAATTATGATGATTATGGAATTGCACGAGACCCACAATCTAGATGAGCAAACCAAGGTACAATAGTAGATGCGCCATTCCAGTAAACAAAAAACATAAACACAAATATGCAGAATACTATGATACTATATTCCACAAGTGCATGATTACAATGACGTAGGCCCAACTCTTCAACACATCTAAGTATGAGAATGAGATGAGTATATATAGGATATACTCAGGAAGAGTCCTAACATATGACAACAAGCGAGTCACTATGAAGGGGACCAAGTAAAACATTACTTGCTAATAATATAAGATGTTTCCCATGAACATGACATGTCTCTGAGAGAATATACCCCTCACAATGTGACAAATGTACAAGGCAACACCGAAAGAAGCTTGTCCTATGCATAATAAACCTAGGATAATTAAATAAAAATGCAAAAGTATTATGAACTCTAACACCTCTGAGCCTTTTTGTTCATTTGTGGTTTGTAAGTAGAGTAGTCTTCCTGAGTCTCCAATGCCTCCCTTGTCTGTTCACCACTTAGCCCCAGGTTTGCCTTTATATCCATACTTCTGCACTCCCATCAAGTGCAATCTTAATCCTCGCTTTTCTGATATAATATACTTAATATTTATTATTAACTGATACCTTTATATTGTGTTATAGTTATTTACTTTATCATACTATTTCTATTATGATAATATAAGGTTAATATCATTCATATATTAATTACTCTATATATAGACATGGTGTACTGTACCCAGCCATACTGAACCTGGTAAAGAAACTGCTGTACCTGACCCTGTACTGACAATTTAGATTAATTTTCACTTTGCAGTCACCAATGTCATGCTCGTCAAGTAATTCAGTCAAAACCTTGGTCAGTTTAAATCAATGAACATTTAGGTGCACTTTGCAGAAAAATCATTTAGTGAATCGGCCTCATAGTCTCCAACAGCATCTAAAGTTGTCAGTCATCTTGGTTAAGAAAAGAGTTTATTCAGAGTCCCCACCATTCACATGAAATTTGAATAGATGATTCAATAGCATTGATAAGCCCAAACATGAAGTTCAGAAATAATGATCTTCTGCACAGGACGATGGCAATCTATAGTGTCTGGGAATTTCTTTCCAAGTAGTCTCACAGGAAGCAAATATCAAGGCCAAACACTGGCATTTACTCTTCTTGCATGCTTCTTTGTGAGCCCTGGAATTAATTTCATGGAAAAAGGCACAGTGTTCCTGGAAATTACTTCTGCTATAGTGTCTTCTTCAATAACAGAGGTGAAAGCCTTTAACAAAGGCAAGCTAAGGGTTGCAGTTTCATTGTACTATCAAACTGCCTGAGATTACTCTTGACTTGGCCCTGTGTGCTGATACCTTCTCAGAAAATGTCTCCTCGACTTTGTGCTAATACTATTCTAGAGGATGCTTCCTCCTGTGCTCTAGCGTAGGCCTTCCTAGAAGAATAGGATCAAGATATACTATAGGTAGTTATAATCAAACTACACATTGTCTCACTATTTTTAGCTTTTCTGCATGTGAAATTTGACACATATTTGCAAAGTAGTTACTGAAACTTTCAATCTCTGAAGCATTAGGTGGTTAAAAAATTCTTCAGTTTTAGTAAAATAGATTTCCTTCTCTAAATTCCTGTCATTTCCATGCAATCTGCACTGCAGTAAAAAAGACAGCTACATTAAGGTGTGTGATCTCCAGATTCATACCAAAAATTGTTTTTGGCAGCAAGTTTATAATCCTCAGGGCCTTAAAGAAAGTCTGATAAAGAAAGGCAGCAGATTTTTCACAACCCACACACCCTCCCTCCACCATGAGCCTCTACCCCTGCCTCTTCCTTGTGCTATGATTGAAGGAATTTTAGTGGATGAAACTAAAGGAGGAGTTCTTAGTGACTGGGGATTGCATTCCCTCCCAAGTATCTGCAGTTTCACTCATGAACGTACAATTTTTGGAAGTCTCTTCTGGGTAAACTAGATGATTTGCAGGTCTATTGATTTCTTGGTAACAACAGAGGGAAATGCAGTAAGAAGACTTATTCCAAGTTCCAAGATATTGCATACTATTTTGTCACACATGGTAAAATCCATTGTCAGGCATAATAAATCTCCTTTTTGGTGGTACTGTTTTTGTTCATTGCATGAATAAGGAATGTTTGATCATTGCCAGAACCTGTAACCACATACATAAAGACACATTCCAAAGATGGCTTCCAAATTTGAGATTATTATCATTGTTATAATGTCACATCCAGTTTCAAGTGCATTAAACAATTTCAACAGGAGAAAATCCAATCACTGGCAGTTTTATCTAGCAATGTTCCTCAGAGATGGATTTTTCTTGACTCATTTGTCAAGCATATTATAGGGCATGATTGGCAGTTTACCTATAGGGATTCATTATGTGATTGACCAAATTATCCTTGCATTCACACTATTCCTCTCTGCATTTGTGCTTTTCTTCTTTCCCTTTGCTAAAGGCAATGCTAAAAATTGTTCTCCAGCATATTTGGGCATACAAGTTGATTTCCACTACTTTCTGAAGACTGATCTCAGTGTTCTAAGCTCTATACAGTAGAATATGTGATTTTTAAACATATGCTATAATCCTTGCTGTGAAAAGTCCATAACAACGGACTTTTCTGTTGGTCTGTTTGTTTGGTCTTCTTTGGTCAGAAAAAACAGAACTTGTTCTTGCTTATTGAAGGTGGGAGAATGCACCATAAATTTTGGAAAGGAACTTTGGTTGTGCAGCCATGAGTTAGGTTTTTTTATTTAAAGATATTATTGTTTGAAATGAACCTGGCCTAACCATGTATGTTTCCATATTACCTCGGCTGCTTATAACATGGGGACCACATCTATGCCTTTTCTTCTGTTGGGGTCATGGTCATTCCTTTGACTGCGATTCTGAAGATTTACATCATTCCTAATTAAAATCTTAATTCAAATATAAACAGTGTAAACCTTCTCAATTTATCTGTTGTCTTTAGGGGTTATGGTCATTCCTTTGACTGTGATTCTGAAGGTTTACATCATTTTATTTAAAATCTTAATTCAAATTTAAACAGTGTAAACCTCCTCAACTTATGTGTAATGGTTAGTTAGTCCTTATTTATCCAGGTACCATTTGATCTGGAGAGCAATTAAGGGTTATAGTCTCTCGAAACTGGATACTATTTGCATAACAGACATTTGAAACTTTTATTTCTATACACACCGTTTTTTTTGTTCTTGATATTAGTGATATTTTATGTTTTCCTTTTCTTCTGTACACAAATATGGCTACTATACCAATAGCTAATGGACATAAAACTCATCCTGAACTAGAGGGGATCATATCTCTTGGCTACTATACCAATAGCTAATGGACATAAAACTCATCCTGAACTAGAGGGGATCATATCTCTTGGCTACTATACCAATAGCTAATGGACATAAAACTCATCCTGAACTAGAGGGGATCATATCTCTTGTGGAAATCTGAACAGTAGCATCTGCTTAAGTGATATCCATTATGGCCCAACTGATATTCAAATGTTCAAATGCAGGCTTGGGGCTCCTTATAAAACCAACCTGGTAGTACAGTTTGTGAGTTACAACATATTGATAATGTTTTCTTAAGTAGTCTACCAGACCAATGTTTATGATGCTCGTATCCTGTAACTTAGTTGCAGTGATTTGTGATTGCTCCTACTGTGCTTGGGACAAAGGGATTGTGGATGTGCCTATTACAATGAATGGTGATTTAAATTAAATTTAGCTTGATGACTGCTTCTCATTTGTGATAGGTTGTGGACCTTCTCTTACATTTTCTAGTATGTCTGTTACTACCTAGTTTATGTTGTTTAAGTCCTGAATTATGCAATGGTCAATATTTACTAAGTTACCAGTTCGCTACATATATCCCCCTGGTCCTGGTTTGAAACACATCTGGTTTGAGGTACTGGTTCTGTTCGATACTGGTCTGGACAGGGTTCGACCCACAGACTATGGGTCCGGACAGGGTTCAGCCCACAGCCCGTGGGTTCGATCCTGCCAGACCAAGATCGTTCAAGATAATGAAACATAAAATAAATGTTGTATCTTTTGCATTTTTATACTGTGCCTTTTCATCAACCTGATCGTCACGAAAGAAGCCTCTCAAATCTAACACTTGAGGGATGTCATGAACTCTGTGATTAAGTTTGTTCTTGTACCCAAATACATGATCAAAAACTGCAAAGTTGAGCAGTGGCCTGAATTCCATCCCGGTCGAGTACGTGAGGCTGGTGGAGGAGAGACCTATAGAGGAGATGACCCTGAGCTTCCCATCATCAACTTTGCCAGGTGGGAGACAAGCGAGGAGGAGGAAAAGAATAATTCAATATGTCATGAACTAATGTTAATACTAATAGCAATACTAAAAAAATTATAGGTATGTAAATTAATTTTTAAAATTAATATGTATTAATATTTATTCTTTATTAATATTAAATTTATTATTATATTATAATATTATCTATAAACTTTATTAATATTGTATAATAGCAATACTAAAAATTTTATAGGTATGTAAATTAATTTTTAAAATTAATAATATATTTATATTTATTCTTTATTAATATTAAATTTATTATTTATAAGTTTATTATTATATTATAATATTATCTATAAATTTTATTAATATTGTATAAGACTTATAAATATTATTATATATTAAAAAAATGCATATATTTCTGATTTTTGTATGTTTTTGTATTAATGAACCCAACACCAAAAAACATTTTGCTCGAACCCACGAACTGAACCGTTGAACCCAAACCCGAAACCGAACCGGTAACTTAGAATATTTAGTTGGTTTTGATAAACTGTATTTTTGATGTTGTGTTCTTGTAGTCTCTTGTTTTAGAGTGTTAAACTTTTGCTCCTACATGGAAGTGGGTTTGCTGTCATGGTGGTCTGAGTCCATAATCTTGTTTGTGTATTCTCAAAGCTACCCTTGCAAGTGATTTGGGTAAATTCCAAATAAATAATTTCTGCTAAAGTTTAAATCCATGCCCTAATATCAACGTCATGCCTACTTGTTATGATAGCTAACCAAACCTTGATATTTTGGGACAGTGCGATTTTATTTTAACAGGATAATTTCTGGATTATATGCACGAACTGTTGAGTTGAATTATTTTGGCAATAAATTTTTTAATTGAAAATGTCTACAACTGTGTCTATTGAATGTGATTGGATCACAATTGATGAAGGCTTAAACACAAAAAGAAATAGACAAGTTACAGTGCTGATCTGTCTAATGGGATTTAGTTTTCTTAACGGTCAGTAAGCAGGATACTTTACTATGCTGAGGGTTAATGATTGTGTGGTAGGTACAACTTGCTGCACTAATTAACTTAATCTGTCGCTACTCTAATGAAGTAGATCATAGTTCAAAAAATCACCAATAACTCACAAGACTCATGAGTACATGTGGGTTAGACAAGGCCATGAATTTTTGTCAATAACTTGCCAATAACTTGTGAATTCAAGTCAAAGACCTGGCTAGCCTTAAAAAAAAAAGGCACTCTACCCAAAAAGAAGGGGTAATTTTGATCATTTTTTAAATTGATTTTTGGAGCATTCAAGCAGTTTTTTTTTTCTTCTGAGCCTTTGAGCATGCACCGTGAAGGTTTGTGTGGTCTTGAAGGCTTGGACTTGGCTGTGGGGGATCTGCTCCTTGACTCCACCTTCCATCTTGACATGGTACATTCCAGGGGTACTGCCCCTCCACCCTGTTGGGCGCTCTGCTTCCAGATCCCTGTGAAGGCAGTGGCCCTCGTCCAGCTAGGGGCTGGGGGCTGCTGTCCCTAGACCTCCACGCTTGTTTTAAAAAGAAAAAAAATAAAAATTGCTTTGGGTCTATGTTTTCCACAGATGAAGTTTGTATAATATTAATGCAGATATGTAATTTATAATCATATAACATTGTTATATAAAATGAAATTATTTTTTGATCTACAAGTGAAGGAAAAAGTACTTCTGACCTTTGTAAATTCAGTTTTATTTATTTTTTTTAAAGATGATTTTACAAATTTATGTGTTTTTTATTATTTGGAAAATTTGCCCAAGTAATTTCCGAGGTTTTGAGTTTTTTTGGGTTTCCCAAGTTTTTTAACTATGAATTAGTTGACAACATGGGTTTTATGTTGGGGCTATCATGCAGTTTGAATAATTATTTGCTGTTGTTTTTGGCTCATCAAGAAGCTAGTTGTTTCACTTTCAATGTTTAATGAAGCTTTATTTGTCATCCTTCTGATGTTGCATAGTTTTCTCTTTTAGTCAATATTTTCTCAGCATAGTTAGGTTATCTATTTATATCTTGATTTTTTTTTGCAAATTTATTCAATGTTAGTTTATGTTTATTGCTGTAAAGATAAATTTTCTCATGAAGTGAATTTCTCTCTATAAATTTATATGCAAATATTTATAATTGCTTTTTGTGTGTGATAGGTTCCTCTCTATGTTGCTACTAAAATGGCTTCCATCAAGAGAGCTTCCTTAATCGTACCTTCAGCTGATACTTATGCACACTCTGCATTAAGATGGGTAGGCTATGAGCCACGGTGCACCCCATACTGGCCACACTCTATCATATGGTGGTTGGCAAGTGTTCTGCCTGAACCTTTGGTGGATGCCTATCGATTGAAGTTTTCTGTTGGTATCCGTAAGAGAGGTCTGATGAAAGAGTCTAGGAAGAAAGAATGATCTCCTCATTGTTTTAGTTTACAAACTTGAACCTCCAAGTATTTTTCTTTAAGGGAGTTAATTAAGCCTTAGAATGTCCAATTGTGCTTTTACAATGTCATTTTTCCATGTTGGAATGTTCTGGTATATATTTTGAATTTTCAAGTTATAATGAGGCTTCTTTGATTTCATGTTCTGTTCATTCAGCAACCCTATATTATCTATTGCAGTGCATGGAAGTAAATTTTTGGAGACATTTACAGAATGCAATTAATGCAGTTATTTTTTATCCACCTCTTAATCTTAGTGATGTGCTTTATGTCATCTGCATTTTCTAATCAAATTTCTGAAAAAATGAAAAGATAATGCAGTTAGAAAATTAGATCATTCTAACTTGATTTAGATTTTTGCCTTGATCTAGTTCTTTCAAATTAATCAGTTATAATTTCTAAATGTAGATTGTTTTATGTGTCCACTTGAAATAAGCAAACTCCATTTATGGTAATATCTGAGAATCTATGGTTGGTATCAAACAGATCCATAAATTGGATTTGTGAGTGTTTTGATGACAGAATGTTACCTTGGTGATTTGCCTGCACTAACCAGATAAGTATGCTTAATGGATATTTTTTTTAGAGAATCTAATTGAGAAATAGCATCAACATGATTGATATCCTGGATAAAAATTAAGGTGGAGAACCCATTTTGAGGTAATAAGTCTAGTAAAAAATCATGACTTCTATGGAACAAGACAAATCTTCTTGGGAAATTTTGATTGAGGTTATGGAATGCTTTTGGTAGATGCTTGGAGCATGTGTCATGCTCAGACTGTAACCCATATTCATTTCACCACAACCTTGCTACATGTCTGCTGGAGATATGCACTGCCTTGCCTTATTGTGTGGGAGGATTTGAAACCTGGGCTTGCCCTTACAATACCTATTACCATGACATTCTGTGATATGGAGTGGAGGGAAGGATGCTGGACTCTCCTTATGCAGGTTGTAAGTGTGCTAATTTAGGGGTGAACTTTTGTGATGGGAAGAGAGAGGAGTTTAAGCACCATTAGAACATAGAATGCTTCTTATTATCAATGTTGTGAGAGTGTTGTCTTCCTTTGCTTGCGTTCCTGTAGTGCTACAGCAGCAGATTCTGTATTCTGCACTTATATTATTATACTTCTATGGCATTTTGGTGCTTAATCTTGGATGCTTGCTTTTGTTGTGGTTGGGATGGTCTGAATTCAAGTTCGAAGCAGCTTTGAACTGATGCTTAAGCAGCCTTGCACTTTATCTTTTCCAAATAAGTGTTTGGTTTGATGTGGACGAGTTTCAAGAATTTGCCTTTGCTATTCTGCACCTACACCGTGCATGGCTACCAGTGAGGGTTTGGCTTGTTACAGATACCTGATACTAATCCATAAACCAAGGTAGCTTTGCTACACTCCAGTTCATCAGCTTATGGATTAAAATAAGAAGTATATAATTAAACCAAATACTACTCCAAATGTGGAAAACAATCAATCATGCACACACAATTGCAAAGCATATACATCTGGAAAAACCTTTTTGCGGACTATCACTAGAGGAAGAGTGAACCTCTTCTTCTCACGTCACTAATTCATAATGAATAGTAGTTTTACATATTCTTAGCAATACCCAAATATACACTTTCTTGCAGAAACACAACTTGCAGCAACTGTAGAAATCAGTAGCTATCACAAGTATGGGCACAATTGCTTATGACTATTCTCCACACAGATAAAGGTCTTTATATGCATTGAGCATGCATTTTATACGGTGCATCTTCTTTAAGGATTCAATAGACTGTCCAACTCACAATCTTGTCATGCAACAAATCAATGTACAAAAATGGCATTCGAAATAGCAATCAAACCCAGAGGTCTTGCAACCTCTATTCACTGATCTATTTATCTTTGATCACTAATGCCTCTCCTCAGCTTTGATCATTAGAATTCTCTCCTCTGATCTGATAATATCTCTTAATTCAACTTCAAAAGGAACAATCAATTGAATTATTCTCTCTTCTCCCTTTTTTCTTGCCCCTCGTCTCAAATGGATTGCATGTGGCCTAGGAAAGGTTAAGGGCTGTCTGCTCTTTGTAGTGAACCTCTAGAAACTACATAATAGTCTAAGATTGCCTGCACAAAATCACTTCGACATCTAGCCATCTGCAATCGTGTCCTATTTGTTGTCGCTTGGCCATCTGGCAAACATTTGCAATCTAGGCACATAAAATCTTGCCCAAAACAAATGGGCTCAATTGACACGTGGGTCATGGAAAACACCTGCCCATAAGATGATGAAAACTGACAATAATGGGGTGAAATTGCTCGTGTTGTCAGGCAATGTGAGGTGACCCTAGAGATGGGAAAGACACAAATATTGCCACCAGTCACAACAGTGGCGCCTAGGTAATATGCAACAGACTATAAATAGAAAATGAATATGAAAGAGGAAAGGATTAATGTGGCCAAGGATGACAAGGGAACAATTTATTCAATACATCCCAATCCACTTTTTTGTTGGCCATTCTATTGACTCCTATTCTAATGTTGGTTCTTTTGCTCATGACTTCACTTCGATGTCACCATACCAAAGATGTATTTGTAGTTGACTTGCAAACAGTCCCCATAGAATCAATTGCCAAATGTCATGCTCATGAGTCCATGCCATAACTCTTAATGTTTATCTCTCAGTCAACGTATAAATTTGTTGCAATTAATATCATGAACAACATAAGTGAAACAAACAGGCTGTCCTCTCATATTGCACTTGAACTGAACATCTGGAAGGTTCCACTTGAGACACACTAGACATCGCTGCAAGCAATTTGCAACCATTTAGCGATTAGCAATAGTTAATGTAAGTAACTTTGCAGCCTTAAAGATCATTCCAATAGTTACAAATGCACAATTTTTTTGTAGCCTTGCCACAAGCCACCCTCACAACCCTTGAACATGCAATACTACTGTATGTGACACTTGCAATGCTAACCTTGACCGGTCCACTTGAATTGATCCAATTTTTTTGTCATACCTCCCAAAATAGGGAGCTTTTAGTTCCCAAAACGTTTGCTAGTTAAAACACTACGGCTATTTTCTGCTTCTCATGGGATTCTGATTTGCCCTTCACATGGGGTCTTTAAAATATGCACAAGTACAGAAAATTTATATCTTTCAAAATAGATTTTACAAATGTTGTCCATTGTGTCTTTTACAAACGTTGCCCTTACACGAAGGGTCTTGGAAAACTTGCAACAACAAAGTGCATGAAAACACTCTTCTGATGCCTATACAACATTGATCTAATTGTAATGAAAATAAAAACATAGAAATGTAACATGCCAACATACTGACACAAAAATCAATAGCAATAAACAAATACCCACTTGCCATGAGCTGTCTTTACCTCCTCGGACCCAAAGCTCTAAAATTGTCCCACTGTCTCAAAAGAACATATATGTTCACAAGCATGCACCAAATGCTCTCAAAATGTTGTTTCTTGCTGCAACCAGCTTAGAATTGTTTAGCTTATATTATAAGTGGGGTGCTATTTTGTTGGCTTCACTCCTATGGCTCCTCCAAACTCCATACTCTCTTGCAAGAATGGGGTTCAGTTCCAAACATAGAACTCAATAAAACCGAGGACTGAGCTACTTGCAACTATCATTGTGTACACCAAAATATAGAGCAAAGCAATGAGAATCAAAACATAAAACATGATTTCTACTCTATACCTAGCTACACCTCTGATAGAGCAAAGGCAAGCAAACAAATAATAAAAAGAGACAAACTTTTCACTAAACAAACTTTGTTGACCAAGTGATATGCTCAAGATGTTTGGTTGATTTTTAAAGATAAATGTTGGTCATTCAATCCAATGTCATAACCTTGCCTTGGATTCAATTCTTCTTGTTGAAAATAGCTTGTAGAAGAGTGATTCTATAGATTTTGTATGAGTTATGGATGGATGATATTAATCTTGTGTAATGGAGGGATGGGGTTGATCCATTTGCAAGGGAGAATAAGAGAGTTACAAGTGACATCATATGACTGGTGCACATACTTAGGAGTTAGGACAAAGATTGAAAAAAGATGGAGGGCGAAGGTTGAAAAATAATTTTTTTAGAGCCATGTGCACTTGGGGCCTTGTGCTTTTGGAGCCATGTGTAAGATTGACTTTGTTTATTTTAAACCAAGTGGTGGAAGAATGCACACATGATTAATTAGTTGTCTAAACTTGATTTGCTTATTCAAACTAATGATGTGGAAGATTTCAAAGGAATTAAATATATATTGTGTATTTAATTTGTGGGAGAATGTTGAGAGAATGGCTATTTAATTAAATAAGATAGATTTATTTAATTAAGGTGGGAACTTTTGAACTAGTTATTTTTTAAATAAATAAAAATAATTTATTCAATAAATGTTGAAAGAAATGTTAGATTACTTAATTAAATAGTTAGAACCTATTTAATTAACATTTGAAGAATGACCAAATAGATTAATTAATATTATTAATTAACATAGGAAGTGGATCTATAGAATAGTCTTGGTGATGATGACATAAATATGAGAATGCACATTAGTTGTCTACTTTTTGCTTCTCTCTAAGATAACATTATATAATGTCATTTCAAATAAAAAAAAAATATAACAATTTTCTAGAAGGGATGCCCCAATTGTTGGGAAGAGGATTAGCAAATAGGTATAAGGCAGGAATGCTTGAGAGGCAATCCACGGTGTTGGTCCTAATGTAGAGTTTTGATGAGGATGCTTGTGGGTTGATGAATTAGTGGAGTTGCACTACATGGTGCAAATGGCCAATATGAGGATTGATAGGGTGTTGTTGATGACAATAGTTGAGTGGTGGCATTCAAAGACATCAACATTTCATCTCCCAACAAGGGAGATGACAATGATGTTGGAGGATGTGTGGAGGGTATTACATATCCCAATTCTTGGGGAGTAAGTGTATTGGCAGACAATAGATTTTATGGAACTACAATGATTGGCAGAGAGTGTCATGGGGCTAGACTAGTGCACGGATTGAATGCACCTTTTCTCCCTTGAGAGGTCAATCTCGCGCGACATTGCTCAACTATACTCGTGACTCCCATGCGGACAAGCCCTTTCAAGTACTCAGATTACGCCTCTTTGCTTGCGAGTCCTCCTTCCATGAGGAACTTGACTTCTACAAGTGCACCACATAATAGTACACCTGCGAGCTGCAACGAGCTCTTCTGCTTGCATGGTCCAACCATGTCTAACTTTGTTCACTTTCCTAAATGGCTGCTGCATCCTATACAGACTTGGTGATATCATCGAGTTCATCCTTTGTGCCTCCCATAAGACAACTGATTACTAAACCCGTCCACCTTGAACTCTGAGTTCGCTCTTCACGCAGACTGGCTTCCTGAGCGCTCTTGGATCCAATGCCAAACTCACGATGAG
>VDFB02319916.1:0-38880 GCA_007258455.2 Sequoia sempervirens
CATGTATATATATATATATATGTACATATACATATTGTATAGGAGCAAATTTGCACCCCTTGCGCAAATTCCGTTTTCGTACATCCTCACTTTAGAAAACCAAATTTGAAGTCAAAATTCCACATTAGCTGGCTGACTTTCTTCCACCTAGCATTTGTCCTTTGTGTCGGTAGAAGAACATTTGCCGGGGACGCGCATGCGGCGCGCTTACGTCCCTGATGGATTCCTGCGTCTGAGTTGGCAACGTCCCTCTTTGACCAACCGACCCCGAAAATGGCAGATTCTTCCCTCTTCTCCTTCAAATTCATCCATTCTTCATTCAATCCATCTCTTTTTGCATCCTCTAAGCATTCAACTCATCTCTTTTTGCATTCTCAAGCACTCCAACTTCATTTTTAACTCTCAACAGCACTTCAACACTCCATTACAACAGCAACAACACTCCGTCAACTCCGTAAAGCAAGTGTGAAGCAAGCCATTGCAACGTGGGCTTGAGGTTTTGTGAGACCTCCCTTCATCACGGTCGAGGCTGTGGTGATTGTCCAAGCCTTCTTTCTCCTCCATTGGCTAGTGAGCTCTTGGTGGAGGTGGTAACGTTTTGCTCCTCTCCTTTACGATTTGGTTGAGTAGCTCTTTACTGTTTTGTAGTGTTATTTGCATTCCTTCTTTCTTTACTTCTTTATCGCATATTTCTCTATCATTGCTATCTGGTTGTCCGTGGAGGTGGAAACACCAAAACGGGGGTCTAATTGAGGCAGGCCCCTCTATAGCCCCAACAAATTTCCCCTCTTTCTTGTGTGTAGGTGGACGTGCTTTTGGAGCTAGTTGGCGAATTGGTGCCTTGGTGAGATTATCTTCGTCACTTTAGCTCTTATCTATCTGTTTGATCATATCCATTTGTATTTCTCATACTTTGTAATTCCGTTTTGCTCATTTAGGAGTCATTGCTAGGCCGTCAGCTTGTTTTTTGACGGTTCATATTGTATTCTCTGTCCTCTAGTAGTATGGACACCAACGCACCTGAGAGACACCAGTGCGCCGCACCGTCGTCCTAGAACCGCGCTTTCGTCCTCGGGCATAGAGCTACCCGAGGTATAGTATTGAATCCGAAAACTGGCTTGCCTAGCCTAAATTTGGACCTCGGGTCTGCAGAGTGATCGAAGGGCATTATAGTTCTCATCATTCTCGTCCCTCATTTCAAACATCCCTTTAGAGTGAGGTAAGTTATGGCACCCTTCTGGTCTCGGCTTTTCGTGACTTGGGGCCTTGACGTGGTTGGTCCCCCTCTTACATTTTTGGTGAACTCGACGTGAACCAACTTTTGCTCATTCGTTGGTGTTGAGGCTTTTCCCTTGTACCTTGTGATCGTTGTGCCCTTGAGTGTTGTGAAGGTTTATGAGCATCACAACCCAGTCCACAACCTTCGGGCATATTGTTAGGAGAAGTGTGTGACACCTTCCGATGGAGAGGACAAAGGTCACTACTGGCTTCTCTACAGGCCTTTTTGCTGGATTTGTCGTTGGTCTTGTTGCACAGGAGTAGTTGTCAAGGGGCGAGGTAGGGATCTCCGATGAGACTGACCACGTCCCCACTCCTGCGTCTCCTACACCGTCGTTGGTAGACGAGTATGAGGCCGTTCACATTCCTTCGGAATATATCTCTGTCCTTAGCAAAGGACTAGGTGACTTGGAGAATCACTTGGAAAAGGACTCGAAGATGGCTAGGGCCACTAGGGTTATTAGCGAAATAAAATATATGGTTGGAAAAGATCGAATAGGCATAGAACTCCTAGCTAGTCTCTCTAGTCTGACTAAAGCATGTGCTCCTCCAAACAATCTTATTATTGTACAAGGGGCCATTTTCGAAGATCATGAGAGACAGCTAGAAATGTCGATGCCTCCCATGTTTGTGTATATGGCCGATGCAGTTCCCTCAATTAGCATCCCTTTTGCCTCTGAGAGATCCGAAACTATCAAGGCGAATAAAGTACCCTTAGGGTTTAGCTTCGCCCCTCTTGTCACCTCTAGTGGTGGAGGTTTTGGCGGGTTGATTGGTGGGGGCTTTGGTAGTGGCGGTGGTTTCGGCGGCGGAAGTGGCGTTGGCGGAGGCGGTTTCGGTGGAGGCCCTGGTGGTGGCTTTGGAAGTGGGGGTGGCTTCGGTGGAGGCCCTGCTAGTGGCGGTGGCTCTGGCAGTGGTTCCGACGGTGGTCACACCAGTGGTTTTGGAGGTGGCTCTGATGGTGGTTCTGGAGGAGGTTCCTTTGGTCCTATGTCTTCTAATGACCCTATTTTGAATACTCTTCTTCAGAATATGGGTAAGATGCAAAGCTAGCTAGTGAGTCTCTCCCAAGCGTCTGCCTAGCCTATCTTTCAACCCTTCTTCTGACATAGCCTGTTATCGGTAGCAATTTTAAACACTCCCTTCCCCCAAGGAATGGAGATTCCCAAATTCCAAAAATATGTCGGCAAAGGGGACCCACAAATGCATGTGTCCGCCTTCAATGCCCTATGTATAGACTTCTTCCATCATGATGCATTGATGGAAAAATTATTCCCTCGATCTCTTAAGGATACAACACTTGAATGGTATTGTTCCTTACCCGACAATTCCATCTTCTCATTCGATCAACTTGTTAATCAGTTTCTCCAATAGTTCCAAGCCAACATCGGACTGAAGATGACCTTTTCGGATCTCGTCCGATGTAAACAAGGTGATAACGAAAAGATTACTGATTTTATAGCGCGATACCAAGCGCTTTTTTCACAAATCTCGTATCTGCTGCCCGATTCTGACATGCAAAAGGTGTTCATAGGGAACTTGCAAAGACCTTGGCATGAGAAGTTTGCCCTTATGAAATACCCTTCTTTCTCACATTTGTGTGCTGCATGTACCAACAAATGGTAGTTTAGTTAATAGCATTAAGGCTCTTGACATTCCATGAAAGGATCTTCATTGGGCTTGTGAGGGGCCCTTCCCCCCTTAATTTTCTTTTTGTTTATCTTGAGAGCTTGCCTTAATCTCCTCCATGGTGACTTCCTTTGGTTTTTTCTTACCTCTGCTGGTCATAGGGCCACAACTGGGTTTGGCCTTACCAGTATCCACTTGAGAGATGGAACAAATCTCCAAGGAAGGCAGCTTATCCATAACTATCCTGGTTGGAAGTCTCTGCACCAGCATCTGCTAGATTGTTCAAAATTCCAATCAGATTCTCTTGAGGTGGGCTGATACCAATCTACTTTTGGTTATTTGTGGACATCAATATATTTTCTTTCTAGAAGTTGGTTCATATGTCTCAATCATCCACTTTGATGTTTATCAGCCTGTTTGGCTTGGTGACATCAACAGCCTTGCTTCTTTCCAACTGTCTATTGCAGCTTTGAAGATTCTATTGCATAAAAATGCAACCATTCATCTGCTTCTAATCTTTTGCCTTTTTTTTTAACAGAAACTGATATTTACACTAGATGAGATGTGAAAATTATATGAACATTGCACTATAGAACTACTTATGCCTGCCCAAGTAATGAGAGGTAGTATCTCTGATTGTATCCACATTTAAAGTGTATCAGAATATGTCCAACACAATAAAATGCTTAGCCCAAGTTCAGAGTGCCCAGCTTCTGTAACATAAGAATATATGTGGTATCAAAATTCTCTTAGCAACCATCAAAGATTACCTTACATCTACTGTTTTTTTTGACAGTATGTGCTCGCTTGATCATTCTTCCATTATGCTTGTAGTCCAAAAGCATTGCATAATTGGCTCAAGGTCAAGGCCTTTCATCCTAGAATTAGTATTATAATTTATGCATAACATAGAAATAATAAATTTATAAACCAATGTAAAAATTGATTTTTTCAAGGATATGTGATGATTGTATAAGCGTGAATAAAACTTTGACTGCCTGATGAGAAGGTTCACCTTGCTTAGAGAGCCATATCATATCCAGAAAGTTCCTCAATCTTTTTGGAGGAGTTACGAATGGATTTGGGTCCCTACATTGGGAAACATCCTCTAAATGCTCCAGAAATATCTCCTCTGAATTAAAAATATTTGCTTGATTTATCCCAACAGCCCAGTTGCAAGGTGTTGTACTGTAAAGTCAAAAGGAACTCATCCTTTTTACAATTGTGTTTGCAGGCTTGGTTTGTCACCACCATTAATTATAGAATCTTCAATTTCTTATTTTATTTGAGAAGTTCTAAGGATCTAAGCGCACAGGCTCACCCATTACAAAATGACAATGTCCTCTTCAGCTGCATCTAGATGCAGTAAACCTTGCATGTTACAGTTTAGTTTGTTAAAATATTACTAGTTTGAAGGTTGTGCATGTGGACAGATTAACATTGTTTTTAAAGCCTTGGTAGAAGAATTAGTTAACTACTCAATAAGCACTTGATTCTATATTCACAACTATTGGATTGGTTTATTGTATTTGGAACTGTTACATGAAGTATTTTATTGTTGCTTTCGTACCATCTTACCATTACTTGTTTCATTAATTTGGTGTATTGTAGGCTGATCTAGGAAAACCAAGTCTGTATAGACCTGATCAAGGGAAAGTTGAAATAGGCATTGAGTGCAGTTCTATAGCAGCTCCAGAGTTTGAGGTTGGTTTGGCTTTCTTTTTATCCCAGGACTTATCCTACTCAACAATGTTTCCTTTGAAAAATAGTGATAAATGTATCAAATTTATGTTAATTGGAAATATTGGTCTCTTCTTGCCCTACTAGATATCAGATTGCTGTTGTTACCCCTCTGTGCAAATACAGATTGTAGGGAAATTTTCACTACCATAATATGAATGCTTAATTTCTCTAGTTCTAAGTTCTTCCTACCTTTGGCTTTCCCAAATGGGATGTTATTTAATTTTGCATAAAGGCTTGCTAAATTAAAAGCTGTTGTAATTTTATTTGTGCTTGCCTGTGTAAAATTTTAAGAGGTTGTGCCTCTAATTAAAATTTGGGGCATAAATAAAAGAAAGTTAAGCTGAAAGAATTAGAAATAGAGGCATGGGCCTCATTATGCTAAAATGTTAAAGCTTAAAAAGGAATATTTCACATGATGAAAAGTGAAAAGTTAAAGGATAATTCCTTTATAAAAAGGAAGCAAGAATATTTCTTTGTGGATGAAAAGATAAGGCCAATGATTAAAAACATTTAAAATTTTTTTAGCTTTACTATTTTGGGGCATGAGTACCTTTTATTCTGAGAAAGGTAATTTTATAAGCAAACGTAGACATTGATGAGGAGGATGATCAGGATAGATTTTAAAGGCCCATTCAATGACTCAGATTTGTTTGTGATGTATATAAAGAGAGAAAGCACTTAAGTTATGCAAGAGGTTGCTTCCATTGTAAATTTTCTTATCTAGGTAGATGTTCTATTTTTGTTTGGCAAGTTTTATGACCTTTGAAGAGCTGTATTACAATATATTTTCAAAAGCATATATCAAGAGATTCGATGGCTTTTATAATGCACTCAATTTTGAGTTTTATGTGAATTTCT
Source organism: Sequoia sempervirens (assembly GCA_007258455.2). Classification (NCBI taxonomy): domain Eukaryota; kingdom Viridiplantae; phylum Streptophyta; class Pinopsida; order Cupressales; family Cupressaceae; genus Sequoia; species Sequoia sempervirens. The sequence continues at coordinate 5,509 of VDFB02319916.1, forward strand.
TACTTCCAGCATAAGCAATTTACCATGGCTATTTTTGTCAATACTAGAGGACTAGGTGTTGTACACCTTGTGAATCCTAGGTCTGGTCAATGTTTTTTGGTCAAAGTTTTTGGCCTATGGTTTTGTAGTTATTGTAATGATCCGGACAATTTTTTTGTCTTTTTGCAATGAGATTACAATTCAACACGCAGTTAAGGTTAGCTCTAAACCAAAGCGATGCGGAAAGTAACTCTAACCAGAATGTACACCAGGATCGATGTGGGCAAGGTGTGAGCATTGGTTAGAGGATTTATGCAGATGCAATGAAAGGGAACTCTAACCAAGAATGCTTTGTCGACGAGCATATGGTCAGAGGATCAATGCATGATGAACTCAAGTAACCCTAACCAAGAATGGCGCCGAATGATGGCGAGCATATGGTCAGAGGGTCCCTAAACTACTTAACTGAAAGTAAATAGGCGGCAAGCCAGCCTCTTCCACTTATTCAGTGGGAAATTACAAGAAATTTCAAAGAAGAATTGAGAAGTGCTGACAGTACTACTGTGCAGCTTACAATGTATTAGAGAGCCTGCAAGAATCACAAGGATTAGAAACTTCCAAAGCTGTAACAATTTAAGAAACCTCTCCAACACTCTCAAACTCTTGGAATATCAACTTCTCACTCAACTACTGATTTTTCTTAAGTCTGATATGACTGATTTTTGACAGAAAATGCACAGAACAGCAACACAGCAACTCACTAAAATGCTCACAAAACGCTCAAAACTCACCCAAATCATGTGAAACTAAATGCATTCATCCCCTAGCATGCCAACGCCCCCTAAGTGACTAAGAAACCAACCCAAATAACTCTAATTTATTTTGCACGGAAATCAATGCATCTTGAGAAAGCTACAGCCCTCAAGGAGGGGTGATTTTGCTCCATAAAATCCAAGACACAAGCATAAAATCTAAAAATTGGCACACTTAGTCGCCCCTAGCAAGAAATCAGATTGGCTAAACACCCAGAACTGCAATATTTTTATTTTCAAAGATATAAGCAAATCTTACAATCCGCTGTAGAAATCAGCAACTACAAAATGAGACAGAAAATGCAAGCTACAACTCCAAAATGAAAATACTCAACTGAAAATGTGAATCAAACCTATTACAAGCTAATCTCTCAACTAGTTGCTATCTTTCAAGCAAGAAGATAAACCAATGCTAGGAGGTGTGCTTTCCTCGAAGCGAGTGCCTGAAGACAATTCAGCAACATAACGATGTAGTAGACAAAAGATCCCAAATGGAGAGCTGAGGCCAAAATAAATAGATGTGAGAAGAGCCTTCTAGAACCTTCAAGAAGGGCGCCCAAACCCTAATTTTGAATTCAAACACATTCCCTCCAAAAGTGGCGTCCTTTTTCCTTTTAATCAAATATTTCACTTTTATAAAAAATCCATCTCTTCTCAAGAAGGCGTCCATTTCACTTAACCCCTTAATTTGACTTTAAAAATATAATTTATCTCCCAATGATGCATTGACCCTTTAGGTCCCCTTTTTAAAAACAACATAAAGTTGTAATGCTAGACAAGGGGGTGTTATAATATTAAAATATAATATTATAATGTGAAAATACTTATCTCTCCAAGGAAAATGCACCCAAAGGCCAAAAACTGAAGTGCCAGCTGAACCAACTGAAGAAGAAGACCAACTGAACTAAACCCAACCTGTCCACTGCCAAAAAATAGAATTTACTAAAAATAGTAAATTCATGAAGTTGCTCGGAATGCCAAACTGACCATACCACTGCGAAGCTCTCTGAAAACCTAGAAAGAATCTGCAATCCGATTTCCAAACTTCAAGCAACAACCACCTCAAAATTAGGAAACCCTAATTTCAACATCCGAGTAGCCTACGGGTCTCCGGAATAGGCCAACGGCCAACAAAACGATCACATTTGAGAAGGGGACATTATGTATATAAAGAGAGAAAGCACTTAAGTTATGCAAGAGGTTGCTTCCATTGTAAATTTTCTTATCTAGGTAGATGTTCTATTTTTGTTTGGCAAGTTTTATGACCTTTGAAGAGCTGTATTACAATATATTTTCAAAAGCATATATCAAGAGATTCGATGGCTTTTATAATGCACTCAATTTTGAGTTTTATGTGAATTTCTTACTTCCAGCATAAGCAATTTACCATGGCTATTTTTGTCAATACTAGAGGACTAGGTGTTGTACACCTTGTGAATCCTAGGTCTGGTCAATGTTTTTTGGTCAAAGTTTTTGGCCTATGGTTTTGTAGTTATCTAGTTGGAAGTGATAACTCACTGCTAATTATCAAATTGGATTATATATCTAGGTCTCCTTGGCCTATATATAGAAGGTTTGGATGGTGTTTATTTGTTCAGTCTTTGTTGGGTTTTGCTGCTAGCATTCCTCTAAGTTCAAGGTGTAGATCTCTTGTGAAGCATGAAGTTTATGCTATTGTATTGCAATTTGTAAATTTGTTGCTGAATAATACATTGGTGGTGTATGCTTTGAAGGTTGTGTTTTCCTTTAATAGTATTTTCCTAGGATATATTTTGTGTTTTGTTCCTCTTCTTTGGTTATTCCTTTCTTGTTCTCTATCTAGTAGTGTTATTTTGATGAAATTGTTATAGATCTATTTACTTATGTTGTTCTCCTAATTAGATTGACGGAATTTGTCATATTTTTCTTACATTTGGTATCAAAGCTTGGCTAGCTTGAAGTATCCATAGGAGTAGGCTATGTAACTAATCCTTGTTATAGTGGGAACCTTGTAGTGTGGATCTTTTGTTGCAAGGACAAACATGGCAAGCATTTCAAGAATGAAGATGGAGAAGTTCAATGGAACTAACTTTGAGCTTTGGTAGCTAAAGATGGAGGACATGGTTGTGAATAATAATCTATGGGTTGCAGTTGTAGATCAGAAACTGTCTGCAATGAAAAGATGAATATTGGTTAGTTGCTAATAGAAAGGCAAGAAGTCTTATTTGACTTTTCTTTGTTGATCTAGTGTTTCGAGATGTTTTGGAAGAAACCATTGCAAAGAATCTTTGGGATAAATTGGGGAATTAGTGTGAAACAAAGTTCATTGCGAACAAGCTTTTTCTAGAAAACAAGTTGTATTCTCTGAAAATAGGTAATGTTAATTCAATTGCAGAGCACTTGAATGCTTTCAACATTGTAATGAGCATTCATCAATGTGAAGATGGATTAAGAGGACAAATGCATTGCCCTCTTATGTGCTTTGCTTGATATGTAGGACAACTTGTTTATGGCAATCAAGAACACCATCTCAAATATGAAACTTGATGCAGTGGTAGGTGCATTAATCTTGGAGGAGATATGGTGAAAAACATCAAAAGCCATCAAAGATGTTTTGACCCTCAGGGGACATTTGCAAAATAAGGGAAAGAGCAAGAAGAATGCCTAATGATCTAAGTCAAAGGGGAGATCTAAGTTGCTTGGTAGATCCAAGGTCAAGTGTTGGAATTTTAGTGAGTTTATGGACATCAAACAGGAAAACAAGGAGAAGGTGACAAAGGAGGAGTTTGATGATGATTTAGATTCGAGAGCCTTCAATGATCATGGTAGTTATGTTTTTATTCCACTCCTTGCTACACATGCACACGAGGGTGCATGGTTGATTGATTTTGGAGCCTCCTTTCACGACTCCCAATAGAGAGTGGTTCTTAGATTATGAGAGCTATGATAATGGACATGTCTACTCAAGAGATGACTCCTCTCAAAATCAATGGTTGATGTAGGTTTTGGCTCAGGTTTGGAGATGGAAGAACTAAAACTCTCACCAATTATTTTACATTCTAGGTTTGGTGAGAAACCTTCTTTTCGTAAGTAAATTGAATGATATTGGTGTGCAATTTGTTTTCAACAAAAATGGATGCAAGATGGTGTGTGGGCCCATGCTCTTGGCTAAGGGAGTTCATTTAGGAACTCTCTTTTGTTTAGATGCTAGCATCGTGGAATGTAACACTTCTAAGATTCTTGATTCAAGGAATCATAAGCTTCTAGTAGAGATGACCATGTTGTTGCATGAATATGTGGGCTGCATTGGTGAGGAATGACTAAGGTCCTTGCAATGAAAAAATTTAGTAGAAGGGCCAACTAATTGTTTCCTAGAATTTGACTTTTATGAACATTGTATATATGGAAAAAAAATCATGTTAAGTTTTATTCAAGCTCTATTAGATTTGTAGGGATTCTAGATTTGGTTCAGAGTGATGTATTTGGTTATATGGATGCACCGTCTCCAAGAAAATCTCTATATTATGTATCAATCTTCTCCAAGAAAAAAATGGGTGTTCTTTCTCATGCACAAATCTAAAGTCTTCTCAAAATTCAAAGAGAAGAAAGCTCTTATTGAGAATAAAAAATAGAAGATCAATATTTTGAGAATAGACAATGCTGGAGAGTATTGTTTAGTAGAGTTTGACAAGTTATGTAGGGAGCATGGAATTACTAGGCAAAAGAGAACTACATACACCTCTTAGAAAAATGGAGTTGCAAAAAGAATGAATAGGACATTTATGGAGAGAGTTAGGAGTATGCTTAGTGGAGCCGGTTTGGATAAAAAATTCTAGGCAGAAACTATAAGCACAAATTTTTACTTGATTAACAGATCTCCTACATCATCTTTTGAGGACAAAAACCCTAAGGAGGCTCGGTTAGTAAAGAAGCCTTCATTGTAGCATACTAGGTCTTCAGTTGTGAGGCATATGTACATGTGCATAAGGATAAGAGATCCAAATTGGATTTCAAAGTAGAGAAATGTATCTTCATTGGCTATAGTGATAGTGTGAAAGGGTACACACTTTGGATTCTTAAAACTAGAAAGAAAGTGTATGGTTGGAATGCGATCTTCAGGGAGATAAATCTTTTTTTATGCCATCACAACTTGAAGTTGATAAACAAGTGGTGTAGGTGAGGCTATAGATTGAGAAAACTGCACCTGGGGCTAAACTAGAGATTCAACAAAGACATGGTGAGGAGGATAGTTCAGAGAATGAATCAAATGATTTAGAAGAAGAAGAATGACCTCATAACCCACTCATAAGTACAAAGGAAAGAAACAAAAAAGTATCACTTGTTTACTCGCTTATTCTATTTTGAAGGACTTACAGAGTAAACAAAAATAAACAGACTTACAAAACATTAATTAATAACAACCATGTTTTGGAAGATATAGCTTTATTCTCACGAAAATCATAATAGCGGTCCCCGACTATGAACAAGTACATATAAATAGTAGACTGATGTTGGTTAAGACTACCAACTCTTGGTAACTACTAGCTGACTATAACAATCGTTGAGGACTAATAGGCAAATACAAAACATAATTATTTATTTATTGCCTAGCCAAATAAAACATATTCAATTAACTTTCGACTAACTACATCACTATAGTCCATGTTTTTAGATGCGTTTTTGCTTTGTCTACTAGTGATGATGAGCCTAGAATTGTGAAGGAGGCAATGATATTTGCAAATAAGAGGCCTTGGAAAAGGCAATGGTTGAAGAGATGGTTGCATTGGAGAAGAACAATACATGGGATTTAGTAAAGTTTTCTAAGGATAGGAAAACTGTGTGCTGTAAATGGGTTTTCAAGAAAATATTCAATTCGAATGGCAAGATTGAGAAATACAAGGCAAGGTTAGTGGTGAAAGGCTATTCCCAAGTAGAGGGAATTTATTTGGTGAGATCTTCTCTTTTGTTGTGTTGGGTGAAAATTATGTAATCATCTTTTCAATAGATTACACAACTAAGACTTCAGCCATAGCTATGTGAGATAAAATCTCTCCTCTCAGAAAGGGGAGGCGCCCTTCTTACTGCTAATAGAAGCTATAGAAAAACTGATTAAAGTATTTACACAACGTACACTATACTTATGAAATGGGGGGTGTGTGTGGCATTCATGCTTCTCTTTTTTTTCAGAGAAGATGTTTTACAATGCTTCACTGTTGGAAGTTCTAAATTCACAATAACTCTAAACTAACAATGAGCAGTAATGCCAATATCTCTATCTTGTCAAAGCAAAGCATAGAGATACCAAATGTGATTAATAATAAACAAGTACAAGAAAAGGGAAAGCTCATGAAGGCACAAAGTCGTTCTGTAGCTTTTTCAATGATGGATCTGTGAGAGACGTATTGTTTGTTGCATTAGAAGCACAAAGTCTTCTTAGATGCAGCAATTCCTCAGACAACATGAACGATTACAAGCGCAAAGTCTTGTAGATCTTTCAACAAAAGTATCCAAACATAAACTTAAATCCAAATAAGGAATGTAACACAAAGTTTACATAAATTACTTGAAGTCCTTCAAATATCATCCACTAATCACCACCAAATAAGATCAATTCATAAGATATTGAATCCAACACAAAGTCTGGCTTGCAATTGTCTTCTATATTGATCAAATTTCATTCACAAAGCATGAACACAAAGTTTCACAATTCTGCTTCAAAAAGGGCAGCACTTCGTTGCAAAATACTAAAGGTAAACTTTACAATAGAAATCCCTCATATTTATAAAGGAGAGGGATGAGCAAAATTAGGAAATTAGTTGAGAAAAGTTAGGAAAGTTAGGTGAGTTAATTTAGGAAAATCTCACCTAACTTTGACTAAAGTCAAAATGTAATTTGTCTTCAAGAAATTACATCTTAGATTTTCAGTGTAATTACATTTCGAGAAAAGACATTTAAGATGTTAGAAACTATTTACAAGATGTGTAAAGGAAAACATCAGAAAGTTCAACACTGGAGATCAGGAATCTTCATGGTTACTTGCTTGGGCACGGAAGTCTTCATACTTCTTGGTTTCCTGCATAAACTTCTCATTCGGACCAACAGTGTAATCCACATTGGTGTGAATCCTCGTGATTGATCTCATGGCGGATGAGTGAACCTTTTTGCACTTGTCAAGATGCGTCTTAAGGTTATCAAGAGTAAGCCTTGTATCACAAATGACATCTAGAGAGGCTTATGAAAAGTTTGCATTGTCTACTAGCTTCATGATGGCTTCTTTGAAGATCTGGGAAAGTTCTGTGGCAGGTAGGAAGATACGATTCTCTTCAAGGAGCTGCCTTGGTAACTCCTTGATTCCTTTTTCAAGAATAGCGCGATGCCCTTTGACATCTTCCTGTACTTGGTGGAGATCTTCTGTAAGAGATTCGATTATCTGAATATGATGCTTCAATGATTCTCTTACCTCTATGTATTTCTCCTTGTTGGGAATCACCCCGACTTCCACCAATTTGCTGAGCTTTGCCTATTTCATTTGTGACCACAATGACAGGCATTTTTTCTATTTCTCTGTGCTCTTGGGAAAGTACATTCTCCTCCTTATCAAGCTCTGTTTTGAGCTTGGCTATCAAAGTAGCTTTTTCATCCGCAACAACTATAATCTGAGAACCGTGTTCTACTATCTTTTTGATGAAATCATACAACACTTTGCCTTTGGAGGCAAACTTTTTAGCCTTTTTGACAGATGGGTTCTCAACGCTTACCATTGCTAATGGTTGTGCATTACTTGAAGATCTGCAAGTCTCCTTACAATAGTGGCATAATGCTCTGTCATTTGTTTGTACATGTTTCGAGCTTGCTCCATTTTGTCAAGTCTTCCAGCTAGTATATCCAAAGTCACCTGCGCATCTGCCTTTGCACTTTCATTTGTGACCTTGCCAAGTTGGACTCTTGTCACTATGTAATCCTCCATGTTGACATCTCCCTCCTCCTGAGGTGGCACGCCAATTTTTGCATATTTATGACCAGTCTTGTCAACATTCAACCATGAATACACCTTTTCCTTTTTCTTCCCCTTGGCTTTTGAAGGGGCTATCTCTTCAAGATCGAGCTCTTCTGGAGAAATCATTTGCTTTTTCCGCTTTGATACTTGAGACACCAACCAGGGGGGAAGAGAGGAGGTACGAGTTTCTGGGTCAGCCGTCAACTCTCTTGTCACCGTCCCTTCTGAAGGAATGATTGGTATCATGACAATTGGCGTTGTGTTCCTCATAACTGTTCCTGTAGTTTGCACATTGAGCTGATCAGGCATGGATTCATTCATGAATCTGTTAAACTCAACTTCTGAAGTGATATCATAGGATGGCGATGACAAGCTGGGAATGGATGATGGAGGACTTGACAAAATTTCAACCGTTTGTATACTTGTCACTGAAGGAGTATCAAGTATGGTTGATGCTGCAGGGGTTGGTGAAATGTCCACTACGGGTATTGCAGATGTAGGAATAGGTGATGTAGGAACAGGTGGTGGATGAGTGTTTTGATTCAGAGGTGTGCGAGGAACGTTTGAAGTTACAGGCGATGATGTCTGGGGAAGTTCTTCAACTACATTCTTAGGTGGAGACATAGTTTGTTCTTAATCATGCCTGAGTTCCTGTTGATCACCCTCTTGCTCTTCTAACTCTGGTTCACCTTCTTGTTCACCTTCAAAATCTTCTTCCTCATTCGAGTTTGCTTCTTTTGAATCTTCTTCTTCAGTGGATTGATCACTTGAATTTTCCTCTTCATCGGAATCTATCTCTTCAGAGATAACCCCTTTTCCTTTGGAGCGAGATGGTTCAGATTCCGTTGTTTCTCCTTCTAGGATGGCCTGTGTATCCTTTTTGCCGCCTGTCAAATTAATCCTAGGGCCTCTTCGCGAAGAAGTGGGAATGGCCGCAAGTTTATCTTTCATGTGGGTTTCTTGTTGTCGGTTGGCTTCTGCTCTAGATTCTTCTCCCTCAGAATCTGTCCTGAAAGTTTTTATCTCAAAGCCATGCTTGTGTAACCACTTTGCAGTGTTAGCCAATATTGGTGCCAACCTCTCCTTGATGGAACACTTTCCTTTTTGGACCATTGAATTGCAGGCAAGGGTCTCTTCGAAATTTCTTGTTCATCGTAGGCAGCGTTCATGATGTCACCAGGATCTATGAAATCCTCTGGTAGGTCAGCAACACCAAGATCTTTGATTTGATGTACGGTTAGCCTGCAAAAATCCATCTTACAGATGGCCTCTTCGTCTCTACAATCAGCCCAGATGTCCTCAAAGCGGTACTTGTGCTGATGACCCTTTTTCAACTTCTTCACATTTTGGTAGTCAAAATCAAATCTATATCTATAGGTCCTGATTGTCACGACCTGCATTTCTGCATAGACCAATTTGGCTTTTTGTACACTTTTGATGGTATACCTATCGATTGTCAATGGGAACTTGAATCCTGACTTGTGAATCTTCATCCGTTCTTTGTGAACTGAAATCAGCTGTCTGCACAACTCCATGAGAATCCACTTGTCCGAGGGGTATTTGGGCAACATGTAAGGGCACCCAGTGTAGTACCCTACTCTTAGGTGAGTAAAAGTTGGGAATTGTAGAAATATGCATCCGACTTTACTTACCACTTTGTAGGCCTCATCAGATACTCTCTTCTTCTCAAGAGTCGGGTCAAAGCTGAAAAGCAGAGGCGCAAGGAAAGCATCGGTGACCCTCCTGAAATGGTGAAGGATTTCCTTTAGCTCTAGTTGATAGAAAAATTTGTACACAGGTACGGTGTGCTAACTCCCTTTTGTGGATAGACCCGGAAATTGCCTCATCATGGCTGCAACATACACCAGGTAAGAAGTCATGTAGAACTTCAAGGTGGTTGGCACATTGACTAGCTGTTCATGTATTTCATCACTGATCTGTTTGCCCCAATCAATATGAGCCTTTTGTCTTCTTATGATTTGGATGTATTCATACATCCACTCGTGAAAATGGGATGATTTAGGCAATCCCTTCACTCTGCTCAAAAGTGTGATCATGTCCCTGACATCTTCCTTGAAGTCACTTCACGAAAGTCCCTTCGGCCATCTTGAGATAGTGTGCCTAGGTTCTTTCAACCATTGACTATTTATTAGGTACTTAGCTTTGCTGGGATCTGAGTCATAGACTTCTTGCGCTTGTTGTATTGGGATGTCAGTGTACTCCATCTGTGGGACTCTGAAAACAATATCAAAGAAGTCAGGGTCAAGTCTCAATATCTCATGCTCGGAAGAATCAATCACACTTCTGCTTTCCTTGATGTAATGAGATGCAACTTGGAGGACAAATTCTGTATTATGTGCAGAAGTAGGGAACGTGGACACCAAATGCAAATTACTATGCACAATGGCTCTCAGAGAATCTTCAAGAGGCTTCTTCTTAGTTCTTTCCACGGAATCAACGAGGTCTTGATGACCGACCTCGGTGTCTTTTATCTCATCCACCTTTGAAATCACTACTGTTGGCGGATAAACACCTTGGCACTTGTATTTCATTTTGTCTTTAGCCTTTAAAGACGACGAAGGTCTCTTTGTTGTCATCTGAGAGCAATTGGATCAACAAGAAACAACTTTGAGGATCCCTTGACGAGATTTGAAAAGGAATTGCAAGATGTGGAATCAACAAACGTTAGTCAAAATCAGCATTAGGATGCGTGAAGCGAGCAACGATGTTGAGCAAGCATGGAATGAGCGATGAAGCATGGAAAACGAGGTGCGGAGAGAAGATATGGCACTTTGAAGTGTTATGGAGCAAAAACTGGGAAAAGTGTAAGTGTGCTAAAAATCAGCGCCCTTACACTTAGGGAAAAGCATTTGGGTGCAATGGCGCTGATTTTCAACGCCCTTGCACTTTCAGGTGTAAGTTTGAAAACAATATGTCAGGGTGCTGAAAATCAGCGCCCTGACACTTAGATTCTTGAAGGCACAAGTTGTAAGTGTAATGGTGTGGAGAATTAGCGCCTTGGCAAATGATGGAAAAGCACTCCAGTGTAGGAGTTAGTGAAAAATGATGAAGTGCAGGAGTGTGTAAAAAGTCCGCTTGGACATGGAAATGCATGCGTCCTTTGATGATGATACTTGGAACAAGTTTTGGTGTAATGGCCTTGCATTCCACCGCCATGGCATTTGCTTTTGATCCATGAAACGAGTTATTTCTAAACTCACGCACGTTTTCATCACTTGGAATGAGAGAAATTGTTACACCCCGATTGTATAGCTACTATTGCATAGGGAAATGCATTGTAATGTTTGAATCTTTTAGATGAATAAAACGTGTTGTTCTTGTTATCAAATGATTGTCTCATTTGTCTGATACTTCTATTGATGAAATTTTGAATAAATGTTGCATATAAGTTATGGAATAATGTTTATTCTAACTTTTGAGATGTTTTATGTAAACTGCCTTGTTTTGAGCATATGACTTCCGTTGTCATGTCATGATGTGCAGGAAATAGGTTCATTCCTCCAGGCAGAGGAGAGATATCACTCGGGGAGGAGCTTGGTCGGGTAAACAGTAACGAGTACCAATTAAGCATACACACACGTCAGTATAGGCTCTGAGAAACCATGTCAGTTATGATTGGACTAGATAAGTCATCCTTAGGCTTTAGGAGTTATGTTTTCTTCTTTATGCTTTGAAAGTGATGATTACTTATTTGTCTGACTTACTATGCTTTGACCTTATTGTGGAAAACGTGAATGGTTATATGTGAATGAGTCGAGTGAGTATGTGTATACATGTATATAATGTACACATATCCATATGTATATACATGTCGATACATATGTATGCTCGGCAGATGGATATGCCCATACGTACGTGTCGACATGGTATACATACACAAATGTGTACACTATGTTATTGCCTGTGAATAATGATGTTAATAATAATATTTGATTGGAATTTACATATAATCATATTTACACGAATACGTATGTATGTATATTGAAAGTATGCTGACTAGCTCGCAATATACATATGTAACAAATAATACGTATAAGTGTAAATATTTAAAGATGTAAATGTTTATATATTTAATAATATATACGTATATATTTATATTATAGTTTTACTTAAATATATATATGTATATATGTAAATATATTTAAATAGTAATATTTAAATATATATATATATATATATATATATATACATATATATCGGAGTAAATAAATCTATAATAAAAATATATAAATATATATATTAAATATATAAGAATAATGGAATTTAATATTATTACCTTAAGTGATTTAGGAAATCAATTTTATATTACCTTGGGTAATTTTGGAAATTGAATTTAATACCTTGGTAAAATTATAAAACGATTTTTGCATTGCAAAGTAAAGTCTTATTTAAAAGACTTTATTATCCATTTATATTACAATTCTTATTTAAAGACTTTATCAATAAATGAGTAAATCAAATAAAGGTGTCGAACCTTGGCTTATAAATACTGATTTCATTTGGAAAGGCACTTTTCTGTGAAGACATGGCGACTTCTTTTGATGACTTTATAAAGGGAAACTTTAAAGATTTTAAAGTTACATCTTTTGAAATATGAAACCCAAGGTTTAAATATTTCTTACATGACTTAAGAGAAACATTTGAAACTTGAAATAAAAGAAAGAAAGCCGTGAGAGAAGGAAAAACGCGCCTGAGTGCAAGAGATAAGTAAGTAGCCTGAGAAACAGGTGCGAATGTTGGAGCTCAAGCTGATCTTCTGGCAACATGGATGTTAAACAGACTTGACCTCTTCTCTAGGACGAATTCTTCAACCAGTCACATTAAAAAATACCCAAAAATCTGTACGCCTGAAAATGTCACGCCTTGGAAGTTCGCCACGTGATGTTTGCTCGAATCTTGGCTTGTGAGGATAAAGTTTCACCTGTAATTTTCGCCACTTAAATCTCAGAAGCTTCTTAAAATCTTAGACCTGGCAGTTTGAATGCCTTGAGAAGTGGAATGCGTTGGTTTTCTGGCTCTATAAATAAGACGCCATTTCATTCTTCTCAACACACCTCTTGCTGAATGCGAGTTTCACAATATCTTGAGAGCTTCCATATCTATTCTTTTAAGTTGCTGTGTTTTCCCTATTTGTTGCATTTCCTGTATGCTGAGTGAGAGAAATACAGTGAGCTTTTACCAATCATTATCATATTACAATGTTAAATCCTTTTTAAGCTTTGAGTGGAGTGAAGCCATAGATGAATTAAACTTTAATTAGAGGAGTGCAATTTGTGAAGAGTGTCTTGAAAGGTCACCATAGTTTGAGAAACTAGCAAAGAAGCCATTTTCATTTGGAATTTTGGAAGTTTGCTGAAGAAGTGTCAAGAAGAGCTGTGCTGGGAGGAGGAGCTTTAAATAATAGGCATGAAATCTATTTTATTGTGATTCTTTGTTTGAAATGCTGCGTTCTCTTGGTCTTGTGATTGTTGTTTGCTAGTAGCTCAAGTTAATTAGTACTGTCTTGTTAAACTTTTAGAAGCAATGCATTTAAGGGCAAATGTAAAAGGGAATTCAATGCATTTAAAGGTAGAATGAATAAGGGACTTAAGGGTAAAGGGATTGTGAAAAGGGGATTAAATGTTTAAGGAGCTTAAGGGTTTAGCTCTACTTAACATGCATTATAGGGAAATAATGGAGAAAGATTTTAAAGGAAGGTTTTATATGCATTTGAATGAATATTGAATTTTTGTATGATCTCCGTATATGGAGAATACGTAGAGTAATTAATACCTACTAGGAACGGAAATGATGTCAAAACCAAGTATGGTCTCTAGCTTATGTTATTAGGTTAACTGTGACAAGCTAAAAACTCCAAGGATAAAGATTTCCTAAATTAGGAGTTAGGTTATAAGACACTTGTTGACTGGCTCATTTCTATGTAGTTAGTTTGAAGTAGGATGTCTAGGGTGACTGAATATCCATTGAAGAACATAGCCTACGCGTAGAGTAAGGTAGCCCCAAGTCAAATCGGCCCTGAGTAGTGTTTATGATAGATGACCTTCATTCGAAGTACTGAATGAGAATACTTTGGCCAAAGTAGTGAAAAGTACGACATCCACTTAGGTGTGAGATAGTTGAGACTACACTGTCTGTTCATTGTGATCCGAGTACTAGTTCGAGATTGTGAAATAGCAAGGTTCTAGTTGTGTAGGACACAACACTATGCTCAGTTGGTAATCGTTAAAGGATACCCTACCAATCTCTTCTTCGAAGGGAGGGCCATCTATCTAACGATAGGTGTGCGGGGGACCGCATTATAAGTCCGTGGTTGGCAGAAAAGCGCGCGAGTGATGTTTCTCCTCCACAGCAAGCGGCCGATGTACCAAGATTTGAAAGGACAGACTCCTGGACCTTCTTACTTCTATTTGTGCAAAAGTTTACGAGCTATGTATGTAACTGTATTACTTTTGAACTCTGATTTATATTTGCAATGAAAATGAAATTCATGTGGAAACATATTGTAACTTGTACATATTTATCAATAAAGAAAGGAAATTTTTTATTGTATTGTCTTTGTTACTTCTTGCCTTCAAATGTTTAAAGTGAGATTTGGAAAAATTTAATTTACGCAAGGAATAGGTCATTACAGAAATGATAAGAGATACAAGGGCGCACACTAAGACAAACCAAAACCTGATTGAAAAACCATGAAGAATGCTTGACTATAGAAAAGGGCACGATTAGAAAGTCAAATGCGTGAGAAAGGAAAGAAAGACTAGCGCGCATTGAAGAAATGATGAAAGAATGGAGGAGAGATGTGAAACGTGTCTAGAGGAGACAAACCAGCGCGTGGGTTTGGAGAACGAGGTCGAGCAAAGAAAATAAGAAACGTGTTATGGAAGTGAAAGAAAAAAAACAATAAAGCAAAGAAAACCCCAAACGTGTTTGCAGAACAAAGAATCTTTACAAAATTTTTCTAAAAACAAAAGGAAAGAAAGAAATGATGGGAGATGGTGACTTACCTTCAGAAAGCAAAAGAGACCTCAACTTTGAATCAAGAAATCTCCAAAGCACAATTTCTCAAGTCGATGAGAAGTCTCCAGCTCAAACAAGAATGAAAAAGAAATGGTAGGAATGAAGTGAGGTGAACTAAAAAGCACTTTTAAGTGATTAGCAGGAACAATAAATGCAACATAAATCGCAGGTTTAGTTAAGTCGAAATAAAAGGCATAAAATTGGGAAAAATGTAATCAACACAAAAATCACTGCCCATGTCACTTTTTGGCTAAGTATGGAAAAAGGGTGTAAGGGCGCTAAAAGTCAGCGTCCTTGCACCAAGTCAACTTTTCTCTTAAGTGCAGTGGTGCTAAAAAAGCCCGCCCCTGCACTTTTTATACTTAGACAATTTTCATCAAAAAGTTAGAGCGCTTTTTTTAGGAACCTTTGCATTTTTCACAATTTCACTAAGTATGAAGAATGTGAGTTCACGAAGATACTCGTTTCGAAGGTCTTTGCGAGACGAATGTAGAGGGACGTTCAAACAGACTGTTTGAGACTTTGGAATGCACTTCGAGGTGGGTTGAAAATTGCCTTGTTTTGCATGCTTGAACCTCACTAACCTAGAAAACGGACAAGTTTCGTAGGGGGGTTATCTGTGGAACGAGCATTGCTTGATTCCGTGATAACATGTTGCAAAGCTAACATATATTAGATTTTTATTATTTATTGCTGCTATGTTTGACCGTTAGGTTGAACAAATGGATTTTAAGACAACTTTTCTAGATAGGGATTCGGAGGAAGAGATCTACATGACATAGTTAGAGTACTTTGTGGTGAAGGGTAAGGAGGACATGGTTTATAGGTTGAAATCTCTTTTATGCTCCTAAACAGTCCCCTTGAATGTGGTATGAAAAGTTTGATTCTTTTGTTTTGAAGTTGGGATTTATTAGAGTTAAATCAAATCACTGTACTTATTATAAGTAGGTAAGTGACCAATTTTGAACAAATGGATTTTAAGACAACTTTTCTAGATGGAGATTCAGAGGAAGAGATCTAGATGACATAGTTAGAGCACTTTGTGGTGAAGGGTAAGGAGGACATGGTTTATAGGTTGAAGTCTCTTTTATGCTCCTAAACGGTCCCCTTGAATGTGGTATGAAAAGTTTGATTCTTTTGTTTTGAAGTTGGGATTTGTTAGAGTTAAATCAAATCACTGTACTTATTATAAGTAGGTAAGTGACCAATTTATTATTATCACTCTTTATGTTGATGACATGTTGGTTGATAATAGTAAGGATATGATTAGAGTTTTAAGATCTCAACTTCATTACAATTTAGTATGGAGGATTTGGAGGCAATTAAGTTTATCTTAGGGATGAAGATGAAGAGAGATAGAGCTAACATAAAAGTTTGGTTTAGTTAGAGAAAATATGTTAGCTATATTTTTCAGAAATTTAGGATACCTATTTGCAATTCGATAAATGTTCCCATTCTTGTGGAAACAAAGTTATCATTTGAGGCATGTTCTTTGACACCAAATGAGATAGAATACATGAGCAATGTCCCTTGTGCACGTGTAGTTGATAGTTTTATGCATGCTATGGTTTGCACTAGATTAGACATTGCCCAAGCAATGGGAGTCCCCAATAGGTATGTATCCAATTCAGTCAAGGAACATTGGATTGCAAGAAAGAGGGGCTTTAGGTATTTTTGAGACATGTCCAAGTGCTCGATTTGCTACCAAGGAAGTATAGATTCAAGCAAGATAGTGGATATATAGGGATTTGTGGGCTTTGATTGGGTAGATGTGAATAGTAGATCTACTAGTGGGTATGTGTTTTCCCTAAGTTACTGTGTTCTTTATATTGGGGCCCCATGCCTACTCTGGGAATGTTCGGGGGAGCGCCCAGGGAGAGCCCCAGATGCCTCAGGTTCCTTGTGGGTATGCGTCTATGTACCCATAGGGAACCCGAGGTGTCTGGGGCGCTCCTAGATGCTCCCGCTTGCGCCAACGCCTAGGGGGTGCCAAAAGAAGAGTTTAAAACATTAAAAAATGTTGCAAAAAGTGCAACTTGAACCCTAAAACGCCCTCCAAAGCCACATTTCACCTCATTCATTCTTCATTGCTCTCCTCAAAGATATTGCTCAAGCATTCTTTGCCATTTTTCCATTTTGAAGGGTTGCTAGTTTTTTCGAAGGAGATGGATCACAAAGTGCCAAAGGATTGAGGATAACTTGCAGAAAGGAGATCTAATCATCTAAGGTAAGAATTTTAATTGATTCTTTAGTTTTTTAACAAATTGTTTCAAGTTTTTGATGAATTCTTTCAAGTTTTTGATGAATTTTTTCAAGTTTTTTAATTTTTTTTTTAGAAAAGAAGAAACAAGTTTCAAAATTTGTTACAATGTTTTTGGTGTTCATTTTGAACTTTCATTAGTTTATACTTTATAAATTATACATATTGTAGGGTTGCATTTATTTATTTATTTTTTAATTTAAAACTTTATAATTTCTTATAACAACAAAATCAAATTGTAATCTATTTGGAATGGCCACAAGTTCAAGTTCAGTGGGTATTGATGGAAACAAAAAATTTAAAATTGATCAAGCATCTCCATAATGGAATTATGTTACGATCCTTGAACAACTTCCTAGAGGTGGGGCATTCATTTGGGATTGTGGTGAGTGCGGAGTCCAATTTAAGAGTTCGTACAGTTGAGTGAAAGCTCACTTATGTGCACAAAGTGGGAAAGGGATTAGAATGTGTGAAGGGCAAAATAAAAAGGGGTTGCCAATAGAAAAAATTATGGCATTCATTAGAGAACAAGAACAAGTTGATGCTATGAGTGAAAGAGCAAAATTAAGATCTCATCCTTTAGTAAAGGGAACATCAATGACTTTACCTATAGATTCAATAATGGCCGCTCAACATCCTTTCTTGGAGACACCCTCTATCCAAGTAGAAGATCCACTCCTTTCCACAAAAGAGGCCCATTGGATAAGGCATTTCAAAATGAAGCAAGAGACATTGCAGAGGAAAAAGTTGCACGTTGCATTTATGCTAATGGTCTTCCTTTCAACTTGGTGAGATCACCATATTGGTGTGAAATGGCGGCGGCAATCAATAGTGCACCTTCTGGTTTCACAAGTCCTAGGTATGAAAAGGTGCACACCACCTTATTGGCAAGAATTTCTTTTTGTAGACATCACTTAAACCGATTAGGGATTCTTGGATTGAAACAAGAGTGCCTATTGTTTCTGATGGATGGAGAGACTGCAAAATGTAATTTCCCCTTCTCAATTGTGATCGATTCGGTTGACCATTGGCCTATTCCGGAGACCCATAGACTACTCGGAGGGTGAAATTAGGGTTTCCTGTTTTTGTGGAGGTTGTTGCTTGAAGTTTGGTGATTGGTTTGCGGATTCTTTCTGGGTTTTCAGAGAGCTTTGCAGTGGTATAGATCGTTTGGTGTTCTGAGCAACTTCATGAATTTACTATTTTTAGTAAATTCTATTTCTGGCAGTGGTCTTGTTGGCTATAGTGCAGTTGGCTCTCTTCTTCAGCTAGTTCAGTTGGTATTGGGATTTTTGGCTTTTGGATGCATTTTCTGGAGATAAGTTGAGTTGATTTAAATAATGATATATTTTAATATTATGTTTTAATGTTAACCCCTTGGCCTAGCCTAATGACTTAAAGTTGTTCTGAAAAGGGGACTTCATGGGTGGACGCCTCATTTGGAGGTAATTTAATATTTCTAAAGGTCTTAAATCATGCTTGAAGTGGGACGCCAACTTTGATGAGGAGAATATTTTGAATAAAGTCTAATGTTGCCTTCTTGTTTTGGACGCCACTTTGGAGGGAATTGAGTCAACTCAAATTTGAATAATGCTTTGACTGGTTTGGGCGCCCTTCTAGATGCTTGGCAAGTCTACATAAGGAGACCTCTTCTCTTCATTTTCTTATCTCATATTTTCAGTAAAGTTATGCTGCCAAAATGGTGACAGAGTTGCTTTGAGGAAAGCACACCTCCTAGCTTGGCTCAACTTCTTGCTTGAAAGATAGCAACTAGTTGAGAGGTAGATTGTAGTTGAGTTATTCAACATTGTATTTGGGTTCTTAGCATCTTAGTTCAATTTTCTTGCATTTTAGTCATATTTTGGAGTTGTTGATTAGCATAGCTGATTGTAGTTTTTGCTCATATTTCATGAAATAAAAATAATATTGTTCTGGGCATTGCATCTATCCATTTCTCTATGTGGGGCGACCATTTGAGCAAATTTGCAGATTTTTTTATGGAGTCTTTGATTTTTCCAAGGCAAATCGCCCTTTCTTGAGGGCCGTACCATCTGGAGGAGTCTTGGGATTTGTGCAAGAAAAATAGGTGGCTGTAAGCTATGGTTTCTTCATTGGGATTTGGGCGCCATTGTCATTAGAGGCTATTGCATTTCATTTCATGAGTTTCGGATGTGTGGGGAGTGATTTATGTGCATTTTAGTGAGTTGTATTGCTGGTTACTTCATTTCAGTCACTGGTCTGTCATATCAGTCTTAGATAAATGCAATTTTGTGAGGAGTTTGAGTCTAGAGAATCTTGTTAAGCATTGAGGAAATCATATATAGTATTGCAGCATTGGAGAACTTATAATATTGGGCTTTGGCAAGCATTCTATCAAATTGTAAGCTGATCAGTAGTACTATCAACAATTCTCCTTTCTCTCTTTCACTTACTTTATTGTACCTCCCGCTGAATAAGTGGAAGAGGTTGGCTTGTCGCCTATTTACTTTTAGTTAGTAGTTCTTAGGGACCCTTTGACCATATGCTCGCCATCTCTCGGCGACATCCTGGTTAGAGTTACTTTTAGCTCATCATGCATAAGATCCTCTGACCATATGCTTGTCTACCCTAGACGCATTCTTGGTTAGAGTTCCCTTCTAGTTCTGCATTGCATCAAATCTTCTGACCATATGCTCACACCTTGCCCAACATCGGGATCTTGGTGTACATCCTTGGTTAGAGTTGCTTTTTGCATCATTTTGGTTTAGAGCTAACCTTAACAGGTGCGTGTTGATTGTAATTGTAATTGGAAAAAACAAAAAAAAATTGGTCCGGTTCATTACACAAAATCTGACTGTTAATGTTTGTGACAAACCATCAAATGTCACAAGGCATTTTTGAGACTTTCTCGAATTTGGAATTGTTGAAGGTAAATTTAATTTAATTATTTAATTTATTTTTTATTTTATCTATGCCATGTATACTTATATAATATATTTTAATGTTTTATTAACTTATTTTTACATGATCCTAGGTTCTTGAGACCCGAATTGCATCACACACAATCATTTTGAGATGATTGGTGAAGGTGTGAGAGGCATTGGGTGCCATGGCTATTAGTAACCAATGGAGTATTTGGAAGCAATCAAATTGAGAGAGGGCCTAGAAGGTCAAGTCATTGAGCCTAGATGACGACTGGTGGGCTCATGTGGACTATGTCTTGAGTTTCATTGAGCCTATCATGAGTATGATCAGGTTTGCTGATAGAAATCTATGATGGCATTGACTCCATGATAGAAAAAATAAAGGTCATAATAGCACAAAAAGAGAATGACCCCAAAAAAACATTTTTTTGACGTGTTGAAAAAACCATTCATCACCGCTAGAACAAGATGAACACACCATTGCATCTCCTTGCATATGCATTGTCTCCCAAATACTATAGCGCATAGATACTTGCTTTGCTAGGGAGAACTCCACCATATAGAAATAGTGAAGTTTCTAATGGGTGCAAGTGGGCATTCAAAAGACTCTTCTTAGATCTAGAAGTGGTGGAAAATGTTAGGAAAGAGTTTGGCATGTTCATCTCAAGATGAGATCATAGTATTTGTGCTCTTCAAGACCACTACAATGTAGATGCTTGTACATGGTGGTACATCCATGGGCAAGATTATTTGTTCTTGCAACCTCTTGCAATCAAGGTTCTATTACAAGTATTTTTTATTAGTTAACCTTTGTATTGTAGACTTTATTACTTATTATTTAATTTATTTTTCATTTTTCATTTTTAAGTTGTTTTGGTTTTCTCTCCAATTTCAATTGGTTGCAAGTTCTTTTTTGGCTGAATAGAATTGGAGTACATACTCCTTTATCCACTCAGTGAAGCGTAACCAGTTGGCTGCAAAAAAAGCAGAAGACTTGGTTTATGTCCATACCAACTTGCGTGTTCTATCACATAAGCAAGATCAGTACAAGGAAGCTTCAATTAAGCATTGGGACATACCCCTTGAGTGTGCCAACTTGGATGCATCTATTGTAGAGCTTGCTAGAGTCACTATAGATGATGATGATGATGAGACTCTTACACATGATGCACCTAGTATGAGTGGCAATGCATTTACTTGTGGTTCAAATGAAGTTGAACCAAATGATGATCTTGATCTAGATCCTTTTGATGATTGATGAAGATTGAAGATAATTATACAAAATTTTGATTGTATTTATTTCAATTTTGTAATTGTAATGATTTTCATTTGAATCGTGACTCTAGACATATATGATATATGGCATAATGTTGAAATTTTGAACTATCAATTGGCATTTATCTTTATCACTATAATTGAACAATGATGAAGTATCATACTATCAAATGTATTTACAATTTTGCATTTTTTTAATTTTTTTGCATATATATATATATATTATATAGCCATACCCAAATGTACCATACCCAAGATTTTTTTTTGCTATATCGATGTACTCGTATCTCGTACGCGTACCCAATCCCATACCAGAATTGACAACTTAGTATTTTCCCTATTCAATGGTGTGCTCAGTTGGATGAGCAAGAGACACATTATGGTTGTGCTTTCAACAATTGTGGCAAGAATGTCCACATTTGAGTTGTATCACACATTTGGGGAGAAAATAGGTAAGGCTTTCTTCATTTGATGCCAATGGAGACTAGGGCACAATTTTGAAAGTGGACTTCCAAATGTTCCAAAATTCTTTACTCCGGAGCCTCTTTTGCATGTGATGGTTTTTGAAATTTTTTACGAAAAGCCCCTTTTGGATCATTTTGTAAAACGATATGTAATTTCAATTTTCTTACCCCATACATTTACACACCAATCATCAAAGAATTTTCTCAAGGGGAGATTATTAATATTTCATACAAGCCAAGAGAATTGCAAGACTCTTTAATCTATTCTATGCCTTTTTGATTGCCTCTATCATTTCATTGTTAGGATCAACATTGAGTATCCTAGGCAAAAGAAGGTCCTTACCGTTTTGTTAGATTTCAGGGAACTCTTCATCTCCAAGTTGTTAGGTTTCTCCATTGTTTCTTTCGAATCTGACTTCAAACCCTTCTTTAGCTGATCTTTCTTTTGCATCCTCGATATTTAGGGCATCTTTCTAAGACTTCTTGGTCCCTTCCACAGGCTTTTCTAACTTATTCTCTGCATTATGCTCTCCATTTTCCATTCTATGCCAACTTTAACAATTAAAACTTTTTTCTGCTGTGAGGTACCTGCATAAACCAAGAGGTACATTGCCACCTGCACACATAGGAAACAAGCACTAGATAGTAAACGTAGATGGTGTAATAACCCAACCAAAATATTATGCAAGTAAATTGGTATTTAGAGAAAGTATTATTTAAACCCCTTTTGTAAATATTATTTAAATGAAAATCGAATTTAGATTCTCTAACCAGTTGTAAGTGATCTAACAAAAAGCCCCAATTTCTCTTCCATGGTTTATACATTAACCACAACAATAAACCTAATAGTTATTTTAAATCAATAATGTTTAGTGTTGTGATTATTTTTAGACAGCTTCAAATAAACCAAAAGTTTCCTTCAAAAACCCTAATGTTTAACTTTAATAGTTTATTATCAGATTAATGTTAACCCTGAGTGCATCAAACTAGAAGTTTCCTTCAAAACCCCAATATTTAACTTTAATATTTTATTATCAGCTTTAATGTTAACCTCGAGTGCAACGATATCTCGATTCATCACAGGCTTCTAAAATATAAACAATCCAGATCTCATAATACAAAGAAAAATACATTCATCAAGCTTCAGATTAATAATAGAGTCAAAATGGTATACAAGCACATGACAATGATAATTGAAAGCAACCACCAGGATAACAACTAGTACAATGACTACAATAGTAGCATATAACACTAAAAATGCCTTACAAATTGCTTACAATAGTTTCCCAAGCGTATTGATGCGATGTAGGTGAGGTCCATAACCATCGAGTCTTCTCTCAACATTTGGGTGAAGTCATCCCACTAGGTAAAAGGGTTTTCGTTCTTGTGCCTGGGAAACCAAAGGGTTTCCATCCTCTAGCCTCTACAAGTTTGAGGCTTTTCATCCCTAGATTTGATAACTCTGAACAACATGTGCTTTGAGCAATATTTGCTAGGGTTTTGATGTGGACATTAGAATGAGTCTTCCAGTAATGTGTCCCTCTTTTGATATCATGAAGCTTGATGATTGAGATGGGATCTTGCTAAAAGTACGACCTAGATCTATGCAAGGACTATGGTAGTTGAGGATGCAACCACCACATTGATGGCGCCCAAGGAATAAGGTTGTGGTGTGTAAGTAATGACTCTTTTCTTGCTTCAATTTGAATTTGGTTTGATTTTATCGACCTTTTATATCCTTTGCTTGGAGTTGTGTGTGAATCTGCACCCTTGAGATTTGACCATCGTTTTTTGGATGAGAAAATCACTTTTGTAGTAATCATGAGGTCTCATTTGGCATTAATGGCACTCTTGGTTGTGTAGGGGCTAGGTAGGAGTGACAGTAAAAAGGTGGGAATGTTAGAGTTTGGGGGTCAGAGATATTATGTGATGCATGCCTTAGGTCAAGAGTTGAGGGAAGGCATTCTAGTAGGGAAAAGTCTGAAACTCCGATAAGGGAAAAAGAGGTTTGGAAGAGAGGCATGCGAGTGAGATGAAGGGCATGTGGGTGAGATGAAGTTCAATGACCCGATAAGACTAAGGGAAAATGGAGTTTGGAGGAAAGGCATGCTGGGATGGAGAAGTTCGAAGTTCTGGCAGAGACAAAGGAAAAATAGGTGAATATATAGAAGATTTAATGATTAACCGTGTCATTGGGGTAGATAACCAGCAAGTACCACAGTTAATTACCTGGGCATCTTGGGGGTTGGTGATGCATCATTGTGCAATTTTTATGATATTTTTTTCATTTTGTTATTAATAGATTTTAAAAATTGTCCTTTTCTTATGAAATGTGGTAATATGTTTCCATCATGATGGAGGGAGAGGGTGTGGTGAATGATGAGAATAGTCTTTTCTAGTTAAGGTTTGGTGTCTGATCCTGACATTTAAACATTAATCTAAAGGTTCATAAACATGCGGTTGATGAAATTTCAAACAGGCAGTTAGTTGTCAGGTAGATAACCACCATAGTCAACAATCATTCTTATACATTGTTATCTGGAAGAAATAGGTGGCTGCAAATGGTATTAGTGTTCTATGATTTTCAAAGACTCTAAGTTCATCTAGCTAATCATCGTCGTGAATATGGAATATTTAGGGGATGTATGATTGTTTTTGTAGAAAAAATCTCATGTCAAATGTTGCTGATCATACAGTTTATAGTCAGCCAAAAATACAAGAGCCAGTTCCAGATTTGCTGCAGCAGTCAAACTCTTTATTTAGAGGAGTTTATTAGTAAATTTGGAGTGCCATTTTTTAGCTATTTATAGGAGTCCAAAACAAAAAGGTTTTAATCAGTTTTGGATTGCTGATTTTAGGTTGTTATTTATAAATTGGTTGCTGGCTTAGATGTCTATTATTAGGAGTCTTTTTATAAGGTTAGTTGCTAATTTTCGCAGTCATTTTTTGTTGTTGTTGTAGATGCTATAATTCAAAGGTGCAATCTGCAGTTTTAACAGTTCCCAGCATGCATGTTTAGATATATTTTTGAGGTAGTAGTGTTGGCGTGGTTTGAGACCGCGCCAACATAGAATAAAGTCTCCCAGCGGACGCTCTATCCTCTCTTGGTAAAGTATTCAGCATGCTAAGATTGCAGGCAAGATCATGCTTTTTCAGCTCCAAGGTTCCTTGGTCACAGATAGGCTCAATTTGGCTGATGTTATTGATATTGCTGGTATATCAAGGACTTACACAGTTGTTAGAAAGCGGTAACAACAAGCGATAGACTAAGAGACTTTTCATTGATTCAAATGATTTGGCGGTGGCGCAGTTTTCCTAATTCCTAGCAGGAAATGGCCCCGAATTTAAAAGGGTGTAGGGCCTAAAGAGTTTATGTTCTATTCTAAATACGAGGATATGTGGAGCTTCATTTAATGAACTTCAACCAGTTTCACCTAGCCTCCGTCGGACCAGCCTGACCAAAATCCAGGTTACGCAATCTTCAAGAAATAGCGAAGAAGTTCAAATTATGACTTAACATGCATACACCATCACAACGACGCATATAAGCATATAAATCACAACCGAAGTTAAACTCAATGTAATGTCCAGTTGACCACACAAGGCGAACTTATCATCAACAAGTCGCTAGTGGTATGGAATAAAGCGAAGCTATCTCAATAAAACACCACACCAAAGTAAGCTACTTGCATGAATTTAAGCTACTTGGATACGAAAGGAAGAAGAAACCTTGCTAGCATTTAATGACAAGACGAATTCCATCATCAATGAAAAGATCTATTATCATAAAAGATATTTTACAACAATCTCCTCAAAAAGTTTTCGAGGAAAACTTTCTTTCTTCTCAAATTATGCAAAAATGCTACACAATCGCGGCTAGCGGAATCTAGCAGTGCTCGTTCCACGGATAACCCCCCTACGAAACTTGTCCGTTTCCTAGGATTCGTGAAGTTCAAGTACGCACAACGGGGTGATTTTCGAGTCACCTCGAAGTGCGTTCCCAAGTCTCGAATAGTCAATTCGAGCATTCCACCTTGTTCTCTCGCAAAGACCTTCGAAACGAGATCTTTCGCGACATTTTCACTGTTAATACTTTGCAAATTACGGAAGATGCAGTAGCACTGAAAAAGTGCGCCCCTGCAGGGAAAATCCAAAATTTGGCTAAGTCTGGAAATGTAAAGGCGCTAAAATTTAGCGCCCTGCATGAAGTAAAAATTCAAAAAATGCAAGAGCGCTAAATTTTAGCGCCATTACATTTTTTCTCAACACTTAAACTTTTTTCATTCCTCTGGCACGTTTCTTCACAATTTCGCGTTTTTCGTCAATCGTGCCACTTTTCGTGCCTAAATTTATTGCACGACTTGAGTTAGGTTTTTAATTTTCATTTGCAAAGTTAAGTGAATGAATTCGCCACTTTTGTTGTTTATGTTTTATTTCTTTTACCTCTCCTCTTGCTGTGCGTTTGCCTTTCATCTGCAAAATCACGTTTTTTGGAGATTCGCCATTCTTCTCTTCAACAAGCTTCGCGTTTTTCCCTGGTAAGACTTTCATTTCGGCTTTGTATTGTCATTTGTATATGATCTTTGTTCATACGCGTTTTGGTTTCTTCATTCACGTTTTTTATTTTTTCGTTTTTTGTTCTCTCTTTTCGCGTCCTCCTCCATTCGCGTTTTCCTTCCCTTTATGCAATGGAACCTTCATTCATGGTTTTGAATACGTCTTTCTCCTCTGTGCGTGTTCATTTTGATGCTCATTCCTTCTTTTCTTTTCTATTCTCTAACCCTACGCATTCAAATCCTTTGCTACCCAAATGCGTAAGTGTTCTCCATTCCTGCGTTTCTTTCTATTCACTTACCTTAGTCATTCGCGTTTCTTCTTTCTTCTCCCTATGTGCATTCTTCTCTTATTCTCTTCTATGGTCGATGTTCTGTGAAACTTGTATCTATTCCAATGTATTCATGTTGAAGGCTTTTTGTTTCTCTTCATATGCGTTTTGGTGAACGTTGAAAAGATCTATCATTGTGAAAGAGAATTCCCTTAATCTTTGGAGGCGTATGTAATAGGATGAAAGCAAGTTCAAGCTTTCATGATTCAAACAAATTTCCTTCTCCAAGCTTATAGCGCCTTCGCCATCCTTCATTGCATTTGCATCTTCAAGAATTGCCAAACTTGCTGAAGCGCTAATTTTGAGCGCCATGACATTTTGAAGACTCACCAAAAATTGCCTAACTTTGTAAGATGTAAGGGCGCCAAAATTTAGCGCCCTTACACCAAAGTTATCTCTCCCAAAAGCTGAAGCGCTAATTTTCAGCGCTGTGACATCCTGAAGATGTTAAAAAATTGCCTAACACTAAAAGTGTAAGGGCGCTAAAATTTAGCGCCCTTACACCAAGAGCAATTTTCTCAAAATGTAAGGGCGCTGAATTTTAGCGCCCTTACACTTTTTTCTGACTTTTCCCAATTCCTTCCAAATGAACTTCATTTTTGACCAGTGCGCTCCAGAACCTCGTCTTTCCGCATTTGTGCATCGTTTTGCGTGCCTCGCCATCCGCTCCATGCTCTTCCACCCTCGTGCTCATTTCACGCTTTCCCATGTTTCCTAACAATTGGTGTTTGTTCTGGCTAGACGGATTGCAGTCTACTCTCAGAGATCGTCCAGTTAAGAGTGCTCAGTGTTCCAGTTTCTTTTGATGACTGCTACGAAACCTCCTTCTTCTTCGAAAGCAAAAAGCAAGATGAAGTACAAATATCAAGGCGTCTATCCGCCAACTATGGTACTTTCGAAAGTTGAAGAAATTAAGGATACAGAAGTTGGCCATCAAGATTTGGTTGACTTTGCAAAGTTGACAGAGACGAAGCCTCTTCCTGATTCAATGAGGGCAATAGTACACAGTAATCTCCACTTGGTGGCAATGTTCCCCACAGCTGCGCACAATACTGAGTTTATTCTTCAAGTTGCGTCTCATTACATCCGAGAAAGCAGAAGTGTGATCGATTCTTCCGGGCATGAGATTCTAAGACTCGACCCCGATTTCTTTGACATCGTCTTCAAGGTTCCTCACATGGACAAATATATTGACATTTCTATATCAAAAGCACAAGAGATTTTCGATGCTGATCCTAATAAAGCCAAACAGTTGATAAATACTCAATGGCTTAAAAATCCTAGATCGTCTGTTTCCAGATGACCGAAAGGACTCTTGAGAAGTGACTTCAAAGATGACGTCAAGGATATGATCACGTTTCTGAGCAGAGTGAAAGGTTTGCCAGAATCATCCACCTTTCGCGATTGGATGTATGAGTACATCAGGATCATAAGGAGGCAGAAGGTGCATATTGACTGGGGTAAACAAATCAGTGATGAGATACGCGAGCGGTTGATCAATACTCCTTCACATTTGAAGTTCACCATGACTTCTTACACAGTGTCTGCTGTTGTGATGAGACAATTCAGTCTATCTAAGGAATCGGATGATGGTGCTGTGTCTGAATGCTTCTGCTCGATTAGAGCTAAAGGAAGCTTTCATCATTCAGACGGGTCATGATGCTTTCTTCGCCTTACTCTTCAACTTTGATCCATCCTTGGAAAGAAGAAAGAATGATAAACTTATAAGGTGTTAAATAAAGTTGATTATTTTCTTCTTATATTGCCGCAGGTAAGTTTGTTACACGGTTGTCCCTACATGCTACCACGTTATCCTTGGATAAGTAGAGTTCTCATAAATGCGAACGGTGATGTCGGTCACGAGAAAAACGAAGAAGCAACCTGGCGTGGATTCAAGTTCCATGATGTCAGCGAATATATATCGGACTTTTCAAAAAGGCTTCATCTGTCTATCTTTGAATCACGAGATCATGACCATCAAAACCTACGAGGTATAAGTTTGTTTTGACTCTGAGATGTCGAGAGAAAAGAAGTTGCAAAGGTCACCAACAGTTACCGTTTTGAGACATCTGGGCAGATTAGAGATGAAGAAGCCATTCGAAGATGGACTATTGCAGATTGACAGTTCAACAAATCAGAGATCTTGGTATCGCTGACCTACCAGAGGATTTTGAGGATCCAGATGATATCATGAACGCTGTCTATGATGAACAAGGCGTTGCTAAGAGGCCGTTACCTGCAATACAGTGGTCTAGGAAAGAGGTCACCGGCATGAGAGAAAGGCTGAGACCAATCCTAGCCAATACAGAAGAATGGTTACACAAACATGGTTATGCAATGAAAAGTTTCAGGACAGACTCAGAAGGAGAAGAGTCCGAGGCAGAAGCACGCCAACAACAAGAACTTCGCGACAAAAACAAGTCAGCGGCCGTTCCCACTTCTTCGCGGAGAGGCCCTAGGATTAAGTTCACTGTTGGTAAGAAAGATACCCAGGCTGTCCAAGAGACAGAAATGACGGAATCTCACCCATCTCGCTCTAAGGGTAAAAAGCCCATCTCGGAGGAGATAGATTCCGATGAAGAAGATACTTCAAGCGACCAATCCGCTGAAGATGAAGATTCAGCAGAAGCAGACTCCGATGCCGAAGAGGTTTGTTCTGGCGGCAGAGTGCGGTAAAGAGATTACGAAGAAGGATACGAAGGTGCGAAGGTGAACGGTCGGAGAGGCAAGAGGGTGATCAACAGGAACCCGAGCATGATGAAGAAATAACTACTTCTCCTCCCGAGAACGTAGTTGAGGAAATTCACAGAACATCATCACCCGTGACTTCAAACGTTCCTCATACCCCTTTTGAGTCAAGAATTCCTTCACCTCCTGCTCCCTCGTCACCTATTCCTACCACGAGCATTCCTGCAGCCGAGATATCCCCTATCCCTGCAGCATCAACCCAGCTTGATACTCCATTAGTCACAAGCATTCATACGGTTGATATACTGTCAAGCCCACCATCGTCCATTCCTAGCTTGTCTTCGCCAACGTATGATATCACTTCTGAGAACGAATTCAATCGTTTCATGAATGAGTCGATGCGTGATCAGCTCAATGTGTCAACTACAGGAGCAATGATGACAAACACTTCTCCAATTGTCACGATACCATTGGTGAGTTCAGATGTGACAATAACTTCAGAGGTGGCAATGGCGACCGACTTGACAGTAAATCCAGAAGTTCACACTTCTTTTCTTCCTCCTTGGCTGATATCTCAAGTGTCGAAGCGTAAAAAGCAAATGATTTCTCCAGAGGAACTCGACCTTGAAGAGATAGTTCTTCCAAAGGCTAAAGGGAAGAAGAAGGCAAAAGTATACTCGAGGCTGAATGTTGATAAATCTGGCCACAAGTATGCTGAAATTGGCATACCACCGAATCAAGAAGGTGATGTCAATATGGAGAACTACACAGTAACAAAGGTCCAGCTTGGCAAGGTTACCAACGAAAGTGCAAAAGCCGATGCGCAAGTCACTTTGGATATCTTAGCGGAAAGGCGGATAAGTTGAGCAATCGTAACGTAACACAAGCAGTGACATTATGCTTGTTAGCAAGAGACTGCCGATTCTCCAATAATGCACAACGGCCAGCAGTGGTAAATATTGAAGACGGTATCAAGAAAGGCGAGAAGTCGCCTCAAGGCGAGTGTTGTATGACTGTTGAAAAAAGATCATGAACCACGGATCTCGGATAATTTTGGCTGCGGATGAGAAAACCACCATGGCCTGA
Source organism: Sequoia sempervirens (assembly GCA_007258455.2). Classification (NCBI taxonomy): domain Eukaryota; kingdom Viridiplantae; phylum Streptophyta; class Pinopsida; order Cupressales; family Cupressaceae; genus Sequoia; species Sequoia sempervirens. The sequence continues at coordinate 35,875 of VDFB02319916.1, forward strand.
GCTTGACGAAAGCGTACTTTCCCAGGAGCGCAGAGACATGGAAAAATGCCTGTTGTCATGGTCGGAAATGAAACAGGTAAAGCTCAGCAAATTGGTGGAGGTTAGGGTAATTCCCGACAAAGAAAAGTTTGTAGAGGTAAAAGAATCACTGAAGCACAGGATCCAAGTGGTTCAATCTCTCATTGAAGACCTTCACCAAGTACAGGAAGATGTCGATGGGCATCGCAACATTCTTGACAAAAGTATCAGAGAGTTGCCTGGTCAACTTCTTGAGGACAATCGTATCTTCCTACCGGCCGCAGAAATATCCCTGATCTTCAAAGAAGCCATCGCGTTTGATTGTGATTCGGGGCTTCTCGGAAGCTTAGCTGAACATCATTTGTGATACAGGCTCACATTGGACACGAAGGCAGCATCTTGACAGGTGCAAGAAGGTTCACTCATGCCATGAGATCGATCACGAAATCCACGCCATTGTAGTTCCACGTTAGTCCGGATAAGTTCATGGGAGACTAGGAAATTTGAAGACTTCCGCGCCCAATGCAAAGGCGTGACAGCCTTCTATTCTCCGGTGTTAGACATTTCCGGTGCATCCCATAGTACATCTTGTAAGTATTTTCTCGACATTTTCGAATGTCATTTTGTAGTGTAATTACGGGTCAAAAGATGTAATATGCGAAACAAATTACTGCTTTGACACAGTCAAGATTAGGTGAGATCTCAAAATGGCTCACTAACTTTCATAATTTTCTCAATCTCTTTCCTTGTTGCTCATCCCTCTTTCTATATATTGCAAGTTTTCATTGTAATCTATCTTTTAATCTTTTGCAACGAAGTGCTGCCCTTTTGTAAGCAAACTTGTGAAACTTTGCGTTCATATTTTGTGAATGAGATTCAATCAATAAAGGAAAGGATTGCAAGCCAAACTTTGTGTTGGATTCGATACTTTTGTAAGTTGATTTGATTTGGTAGTGATTAGTTGGACAAATCTGAAAGACTCTAAGTGGTTGATGTAAACTTTGTGTTACATCCGTTATTTAGATTGCATTGTTATTTTGTTTATCATTGGTTGAGTGATCTATAAGACTTTGCGCTTATAATCATTCATGCTCATGCATGTTTTTGTTGGATAATCTATAAGACTTTGTGCTTATAATTATTCATTCCATTGGATACTTTGTCGAAGGATCTACAAGACTTTGTGCTTGTAATCGTTCGTGCTCGTTGACATTTTGGTTGGATGATCTACAAGACTTTGTGCTTGTAATCGTTCATGCTGTTCGAAGAATTGTTGCGTCTAAGAAGACTTTGTGCTTCTAACGTAGCAAACGGTACGTTTATGCAGATCCGATACGGTAAACCTAAAGGGCGACTTTGTGCCTTATTGAGCTTTCATTTATTTTCTTTTGTTTGTTGTTAATTACTTACATCTCTAACCGCTTTGGCGAGATAGAGATATTGGCATTACTTGCTGGTTGTTGGTTTTGTTATCAAGAGGTCCGGAACTGTACGTGAGCGTTATAGCCTCTCTGAAAAGTATAGATACTGTACACCCCTTTCCGTGACTTTCGTGTACATTGTGTAATTACTTTTGTGATTTACTATTGTTTCTCTTAGCAGTAAGAAGGGTGCCTCCCCTTTCGAGAGGAGAGATTCACATCTCACATAGTTGTGGCTGAAGTCCAAGTTGTGTAATCTGTCGAAAGTTGATTACATAATTTTCACCCAACAGTTTTTTGGCGACTCTACTGGGGAACCTACATACGCAATCTGAGCCTCACGCTTCGGATTGAAGTAGATAAGTTTCCATTTTCTTACTGTTCTTTTGTATATTGTTAACTCTGTAACACCCTTTGTATTCAGATTTACATTCTGGCGGACCGAATATATACAAGAGGATTGAGGGCTCAAGGAATAACAGATCCACTCTTTGAAGAGTTGCTGCAACGTGATTTCCCATTTACTCTTCCACGAGCAAGGTCACCATTGCAGTGGGCTATAAGCTTCCCTCCACGTAGCCAAAGATCTCCAATCCCAAGTGTTTGGTCAGTTTATCGCAGACGTCCTGTTCAAGCACCTGCTGTGCAACCAGTCATGGCCGCACCACCTGCAGGACCGTGGGGAAATGCTTTTGGTCCCCTCCGTTTGACTCCACCTTTACACGAACTCCCCCGTGTATCCAGGAAGCATCTTCCAAAATTTCAAGGTGATGGCAAACAACACCCCGATGAGCACATATCCGCATTTTACATAGTTTGCGGTGTTCTCGGCATTGAGCACGAAGACGTTTCTGTCAGACTATTCATTGAATCCCTTCAAGGGATTGCAGCCGAATGGTTCTTTACTCTTCCCAATGCTTCCGTCACCAATTGGGCTACTCTTCGCACTAAATTTGAAGAAAGGTTTAAGCCTGCCGAAGATTCACATGCTTTATTGGCGCAACTCACCACCATGCGTAAAGAAGCTCACGAGCCTATGCGCGAGTTTGTGGCAAAATTCAATAAGTTGGTGACACGGATCCCCAATGATGCAAGACCAACGGATCACAACCTGAAATGCTTCTTCATTAACACCCAATTACCCAAGGTAAGTTTCTACTTGCGTAGGGAAAATCTTGCTAATGTTGCAGCAGCCCAGCAATTGGCTACCAGTCTAGAGGACGACATGATCCTTGCTGGAGAAATCAGGATGGGAACTAACGGAAATAAAAGGATGCAAGCCTCAGGATCTTCAGCATCCAACGCTAATGCTCCCACTGCCAGCTCAAATTTTACAGATCCCATGGTCCAAAGGTTGGCAAATGAAGTTCTGTCTCTTAAGAAGCAGGTGTCGAACAATAACAATGGTAACAACTACAAAGACGTTCCTAGGAGGACTTTTCCTAACTATGCTGGCAACAAAAATCAGACTCGTCTCCCAGCACCTCCAGGACGACTTGCTCTTGAAGCCCCGCCTGCTAACAATGCCGCTGGGTACTATGAGACTGAACAAAATGATTATGCTCAG